>PVIH01000012.1:113038-162776 GCA_004025045.1 Sigmodon hispidus
GGCATCCACTATGCATCCTCGAACAGACTTGCGCTTCCTCTCTCCAGTTCTCCTTGGTCTATAGCAAGAATGCCCTTTACTCAACAGCAGACGCACTCTACCATGGGTCAAAACGCCTTGCTTCATGGGAAAGCCTTGTTTGTCGTTCCCACCACTGATTCGGACCACATAACCCTTCCACTCTTCTCCCAGAGCATCCACAGCCACTTCTGTGGCCATGCGCTTCTCATAGAAGGTACGAAGCTTGCGTTCATCCTCCACTTCGATGAGCTTCTGGCAGCCCGTGGCAGGGAAGGAGATGTTCAGCTTCATCTTCACACAGCCGACCGCCTAGGAGGCGCCACGAAAAAGAGCAAAGAATGGAATTTTTAAAGGTGAACCTGTCACTGCATTCTCTGCACCCACTCTTCCTCTGTTGCTTTAAGAAGACACTTGGTTCTTGTACCCTAACCCTTGTACGCAGTTCAAAGAGATGATCTGTGCATTTTGACACATTATTGGTCTCTGCACCCACATTGTGAGCTGAAAGGGGGCGTAGACAATTCCTGTTTTCAAACAGAGGAAACAAGCCCCACAGCAAGGTAGGGCCAGAGCTTGACCTTGAATCCTGGGCTTCTGGCTTGCAGCACATTTACCTTCTTTCTCATGACCTTGGTGAGGCCAGAAGCTGCCAACTATTTTGTTATTGTGAAAATCATAAACTATAGCCAATTTGCAGTGGTCTAAACTTGTATTTTAGTATTTTATTTTTATATGTATGGGGATTTTGCCAGCATGTATGTCTATCATGTGTGTATCTGGTACTCTAGAAGGCCAGAGAAAGGATACCAGTTCCCCATGGCCTGAGCTACAGATGGTTCTGAGTTGCTATGTGGGTATTGGGAATAGAACCTGGGTCCCCTGGAGGGGCAGCCAGCAAATGTTCTTAACTGCTGAGCCATCTCTCCAGCTGATAGACTCCAGCCTGAACTTGTATTTTAAAACATGGCTTCTGCTTGACATGGTTGACATGGTAACCCACACCTTTAATTCCAGCACTCAGGAGACAGAGGCAGGCAGATCTCTATGAGTCCAAAGCCAGCTTGGTCTACATAGCAAGTTCCAGAGTCGTCAGAGCTTCATAGAGAGATTCTGTCTCAAAAGCAACAACAATAACAAAATCATGATTTTTACTGGTCATGGGGCATGTCTATAAACCAAATCTCATGAGGTAAAGGCAGGGAGGTTGAGAGTTCAAGGCCCACCAGGGCTACATAGTGAGACCCTATCTCAAAAAATAATCAATCAATAAATATATAAACAATGTGCTTTCTTTTGAATCCTACCATGTCACAACTATATAATTTTCATTTAAAATTCCATATATGCCACGTGTAGTAGCATATACTTTTAATCCCAGCACTTGGTTAGCAGAGACAGATGTATCTCTGAAATCAAGGCCAGCTTGGTCTATATGGTGATTCCAGGACATCCAAGGTTTCATAATAAGACCCTATTGGAAAAAAAAAGGGCAAGTATAAGCCCCTCTGATACTCACCCCCACCCCCATCCCATCCCACTCCTCAGAGGAAATCACTGATGGTTAGGGCCTTCCTATCCCTCTTTTGCATTTCAAATGTGTTACTGATGGATTTTTTTAAAGTTATAATATCTAGCCATCTCTGTTGATTTTATTGCCAGCTGTGTGTGTATGCATAAAGCAAATATTTCAGTGTTATCCTCAAGAAGATGAGGCTGGGGGGCTGGAGAGATGGCTCAGTGGTTGAGAGCGCCGTCTGCTCTTCCAGAGGACCCGGGTTCGATTCCCAGCACCCACATGGCAGCTAACAACTGTCTGTAGTTCCAGTTCCAGGCAAAACACCAAGGCAAATAAATAAATAAAAGTGTTTTTTTTTTAAAAAAAAAAAAAAAAGAAGAAGAAGAAGAAGAAGAAGAAGATGAGGCTGGGATGGTTAACCATCTGGACCCATAGCAGTGAGTCTCCAGGCCTCAGAGCGTGCTCAAGCCCAGTGGGTTTGGATTCAGTCCTGGGATCCTGCCTTGCTAGAGAGCTATTGCTGGCTGAGGGCTGCAGCAAGCGTAGGGAGAGTTTTGCAGCTTGGGCTGCAGGCTCTAAACTGCTAGATGATGGAGCTATATGCAAGCACATAAGTTCTCTGTGCCTCTGAATCAGGAATAAGGATGACACCTGCCTCGTGAGTCACTTGGAAAGCAAAATGAACCAAGGCTTGTGAAGCACTTAGCCCAGTGCCTGACTCAATAAATATTAGTTATTAATATTGTCTAGAGACGCATAGCATAAAGTAGTCCAGCTAAAGTGTTTGGTGCTGTTTGTAATGCTACACCCCTCCATTAACCCTTTAAGGCCATTTTCATCATCATCTTTAGGAGGTTGGATATACCTTTTAGGGCATCGTATTCATGCTCTTATGGGGAAACTGAGGCCCACAGATGTTGAGTAACAGCCACATTCACATACTAAGAAGCTTGGAAACAAACATATACCCAAGGCTGGGGCTGGTATTTGCAGCTGCCTTCTCCAGACAGCTGTGCCCACAGCCAGTGGGTCTGTCACAAGGGGCTAGTGTCCTTCAGAATGACTTCAGGGAAGACCAGTAGATTCCAGACTGTCCCATACGTCAAATGAATTGTGAAGACCCATGGACCTCTCACATGGTTAAAAATGTGTCATAACTTTAAGTAGACTTCTTATATGTCATGTTCTTTTTTTCTTTTCTTTTCTATTTTTGTTTTTAATTGAAGCAGGGTTTCTCTGTGTAGCCCTGGCTATCTTGGTACTCAGTCTGAGGACCAGGCTGGCCTGGAATTCAGAGATATGCCTGCCTCTGCCTCCTGAGTGCTAGGATTAAAGGCGAGGGCCACTACCTTCTGGCTATGTTCCTTGTTCTTAATTCAATGTATTTTGGTCAGATCCCTGAAGTGGCAGACTCAGGCCGGGCAGTGGAGGAAAGTGCATGTAGCAATTCCTCATTGCCTGACTGAATCTCCTGGTGAGGCCAGGCAGAACAGCTCTAAGTCCATTTTTATTGTTAGTGTGGACATGTGTGTCAGTGCATGTGGAGGGCAGAGGTTAACCTTGGCTGTCATTCTTGTGTGTGTTTTGTTTTGTTTTTAAAGACAGATCTTTCAGTCTGACCAGGGACTATTGCTGATTAGGCTAGGCAGCCTGGCTATTCGCCTCAGGGACCCATCCGTCCTGATCCTCTCAGGACTGGGATTATAGGCACTCAGTTGTGTGTGTGTGTGTGTGTGTGTGTGTGTGTGTGTGTATGAGAGAGAGAGAGGGAGAGAGAGAGAGAGGAGAAGAGAAGAGAATTCGAGGAATTGAATGTGGGGCACCATGCTCACAGGCAAGCATTTTACTGACTAAGCCATTCCCCCACCTTCTCCGTGTTTTTATTCAAGGAATTTTGTCAGTCAGATGTCCTTGGTCAGACTCTTCGCTTCCCAAGTCTACCTAAAGTAAGAAGGTGGTTAGATAAGATACAAAGAAAGTGCAGCCAGCAACCTTCTGTGGGTCCAAAGGACATTCTGTCTCCCTGGGACTCCCTGGTAGGACAGCCTTCTGCGATTGTTTCTTTGTGTGTGTGTGTGGGGGATTGTGAGGACAGAAGCTGCAGCTTTGATAGTATACAGCAGGAAAGGCAACAGGTAGAAAGTAATACCCTGGAAGCCATGAGTGTCTGAGTATCCTTGAGAGATGCCAGGTTCCCCCCATGATTTTCTCAAACGTCCCAGTGAGAAGATGGTTCAGCTTGAGTCCAGAGATGTCACTGAGGTGTTTGCTCTGCCCTTTTCAGAGCTGCAGTCTCTGGGGAGGTTTGCAGGGGGATCAGGGACTCACTGCTGTCTTCTGTTACTGCCCAGTTCACGCCGTGGCTCTGGGTCACATGTTTGTCTCCTCACCCTGTAATGATGTGTCCAGGCTACGGAGCGGCAAACTAAAGCCCCGACTGTGGACAGGAGCCTTGGGGGCAAGGCTCTTTAGCTTGACTCCTCAGCCCCTCTTTTGGCCCACCTGGGCTCACCCTGGATGAGCTCTGTCGTATGGGACTGTTGTTGTAGATGCTGTGGGGCAGGTTTGCTCACAGGCTCCACAGCTGGGCAGAGCTGTGTTTGAAGATGGGCTTTGCCTCTTGCCAGGCACATGACGCCACAACTCTCTCCTCCTTCGGTCTGTTTCCCTCTTAGTAAAGGGAGAGGGTAATATGTTAGGATTTTGTGTGATCTGGCATGACAGGACCCCGTTGGTGGCAGGTGTCTCAGGGGAGAGACTGCATGGGAGGCAGCGGCGGGCAGCAAGGCTCCCTCTGGGGTGGTGAAGAGGAAGAGGGAGGCAGTGGTTCCTTAGCCTCTGGCCCACATAACACGCTCAGGGAATGTTTTTGTTGCTATCCTTAGTTTTTGTTCCCTGTAGGGATGGTAGACAGGAAAAGACCCAGCTCTGTGAAGTCCTGTGAGACTCCAAGGACAGGTGACAATCAGCTTTGTCTTCTTCCCAACATGACAACATGTGTCACCTGATGAACATCAAAAACAGCCAAAGGGTTAGGAAGAGGGCTTGGTTGGTAAAGTGCTGGCCACACGGGCATGAGGACCTGAGTTCAGATCCCCAGTGTCCAGAGAAATAGCTGGGCATAGTATGTGTCTGTAGTCCCTGCGCTGGATAGGGTAGAGGGTCCCTGGGGTTTGCTGGTCAGCCATGCTAGCCAGCTGTAGGTTCAGTGAGAAAAAGTGGTGGAGAGTAGCCTGTGGCCTACACACACACACACACACACACACACACACAGAGAGAGAGAGAGAGAGAGAGAGAGCGAGCACGAGCGGGCTAAGGACTGCTTAGGGCCCTTACCATCTGCTAAGCATACTGTTGGCATCCTCTATCCTCCACACTTTGAGGATATTTCAAGCTTATTGTCCTTGTCCATGGGCAGATGAGGCCTGTTTCCCACATTGCCTCCCTCGTGGTCCTCAGACACCTGCTGCTTCCCAGTTCTTTGTTCCTGTGTCCTCTCTGCCATGAACCCATGGGCCTCCCCCAGCAGAGCCCTGGGCCCTCCTCCTATGCCCTCCCTTTGGGTCTTTGCCTTCTTTTCTTATAAACTTACTACTGAAGTTACTCCCTCAGTCCCTCCTGGTTCCTCAGAAGTAAGTAATGAAGCAGAAAAAAAGCTCCAGCCTCCCACCCTGTCATGTCGTTTCCAGGAATTCCTTTGTCAAGCAAAGAATCCCTTTGTGAAGCGAAGAATCTCTCACTCGGGATTTCTGTTCAGGTTTTTCTCAGGAGTCAGGGCCGGGCAGACAGCTTGTTTGCCCAGGGGGCCTCACAGGGCCAACTGAAAGGGCTCCCCATGTGCTTCGAAATCTGCCATCACCTTTCATCCCTCCGCCACCTTCCTGTCGGGGCACTGGCCCGCCAACATCGATCATGCTGGCCCGGAAGGTGGTGACGGGCTTGTGTTTCTTGCTCCGTGTTTTGTTCCTTTGCTTAGTCAATCGCGTCTCCATGGAAACAGGTGCAGCCTTTGTGTTGCCTTTGCTTTGGGTGAATCAATGCTCCCCGCCTGCCTCCTCCCCTCTTTGGGATCAAAGGGGGAGGAGGGCCCATCACGGACTGACAGGGGGCCTTGTGGTGGCCTGGGGGGCAGGGATCAGTCTTCTAGTCCAGCATCCCCACACTAGCTGCTGCCCTGTCCACACAGCTTCCCTTCTGCCTCAGGAGGCCATCAGGTTGCAGAAGGGTATGTAGTGACTCGTAGATGCCCTCGGCCCCCCTAGGCTCTCCTTATTCTCAGAGGCAGCTGCTGGCCACCTGGGGTGGATTCCTGAGTAGGGGTCAGCTTACTGACACCAGCTCTGTTTCTTTGGTGTAACCTTGAGGGCAAGGCCTTTGACCTTTCCAGGCCTTAGCTTCTAAGACATCGATCGGGGAGCTTAGAACTGGAGAAAAAGTAAGGCTTTGGGAACAGAACTGCATCTGCCCTAAGGAAAGCCCACATCTGGGGAGCTGCAGTTTTGTCTCCTATTCTAGGATCAATAGAAATTCTATGTTTGGTTCAAACTAGTGACATTCAAAAACGGGAGCTTCTTTCCAAAGGAGCATCACCATTAAAATACAGCTGCTCCCCGCCCCAGCCCCCATGCATGCCCCATCACCCCCTACCTCTTCCCGCTCAGGGTATTCTGTCTTCCCTGCCAAAGCTCAAGCGTACTGCGTAGCCAGGGTCTGCTTTGTGTCCTGACAATCCCCCAGTGTCTCAGGCAGAGGTAGCTTTCTACTTGACCCGCTTGCCTGCCTGCCCGCCCTCTGCATTGTGTGGTCAACATCATCATGCAGCAAATGGTCTCTCAGGCATTAATTTTAATGCAGTCTCAGGAACCTTGATGATAAAATCGGCAAATCCTGCCTTACTGTTTTTAAAAAGACTTCATTTTAATATCTAACCTCTGGGACCATCTGCTTGTTAGGTTTAGTGAAGGGTGCCTGTGACCTCAGATTTTGCATTGTTCAAAAGCCTCCCTTGAGATTGGAGGTGAGGCTCTGTTGCCTGAAGAGACCTCTGAGGGGGGGGCAGGGAGGTAGTAACAGTCAAGTCTGGTGCCTGCAGAATGGTCACTCGAAGTGGCAGCCTTCCGGGGTCTATCCTGGGAAGTCTGCTCAGCCCTCTAACATCCCTCTGGAGTCTAGCCGAAATCCTCTTTATTTTGTTCCATCCTTAAGAAAGAGAGCTAATAAAGAGTGAGAATTCTTCAGGCTTTCCTCAGAGACCGGGAAATCTCTCCTCAGCCTTTGCCAAACACACCCAGTATCTGAGGGCTGCCTCCTCAGCATCTCTCCTTCCAGGGTCTGAGTTTCCTGTTGGTTAAACAAGGAGACCAGTAGCTGCCTCAAACGGGTTGTTGTGAAAATCAAATAAAGGCTGTGAGATGCACCTTGCCAAGTGGCTGCCATATGGTCCCATTTCAATTACACCATCTGAGTTTGAGTGGATTTATTTCCTGCTTTGTATGCCACCGAGACCTCCTGCTTTTTTGTTGTTAGTAGGTTTTCATTCTCTCCTGAGCAAAGCCCCTGGGCTTAGGGACATCTTCAGGCATCTAGGAGGCCAGGTGGGGCCTCATCCCTCCCTTCCTGTCTCTTAGCTAGTGTGGCCTGGATGCCCCTCCACACCCCTGGGACTGAGTTCAGAGCAGGGATGAGTGTGCTAGGAGGTTCTGATTCCCTCTCTAGCTGGGAGAGGTTCGTTGTGTGGTTAGGGTTTTGTCTTGGATGCACTGATGGGGCTTTCTACCCAAGTCCCTTGGAGTTTCTTTTATTTGGGGGGCATTGTTATCTTTTTTTGTTTAGTTGTTTTGAGATAGGGTCTCTGTCTGTACAGCCCAGGCTGGCCTGCAACTCACCATGTAGCCTAGGTTGATTTTTGAACTTGTCAAGATGTTCCTACCTTAGCTGGTATAGATGTCTATATCTATATATCTGTCAAGACAGACAGACAGGTTTATTTGTTTTTATGTTTATGGGTGTTTTGCTAGCATGTCTGTCTGTGTACTGTGTGTACCTAGTTCATGTGCATTATTTGTGTGTCTGGTGCCCACAGAGGTCGGAATTAGGCATTAAATCCCCTGGAACTGGAGCTACACATAGTTCTGAGTCACTATGTGGATGTTAGAAAACAAGCCTGGATCCTTGGCAGGAATAGTAACTGCTCATAACCCCCGAGCCGACTACCTAACTCTCACCTGTGTGCTCTGTTCCGTCCACTAAGTGCTGGGGTTCCAGCATACATTCCATGCTTCAATCTCTCTCTCTCTCTCTCTTTCTCTCTCTCTCATTTTTTACCAAAGGGAATCGTTACCTCATGCTTTGGCTTTATTATTATTATTATTTAGTAATAGATACTAGCAGATAGTGAAACTCAGTCATGAAAATTGAACGGAGTCCAAGGTCTAGGAGAAACACACCTGTCTTGTGGAACTTGGTCTCCTTGGCCTGCTTAAAATCTCACTGGGCAGAGGCTAAGGGTCTGAAGCCCCAGATGTGTGAAGAATTGAGGTCGGGTCTACTCAGATATCCACTGCCTTTTAATCAGGAGTGTAGGTTTCTTTCCTATGTTTAGTTAGGCCCAGGGCTGGGTTGTCTAGCCATTGTTGCCATTTGCTGCTCGCTAGCCTAGACATCTGTTCTCCTGATAATGTTTGCACATAAATCCTGTTCCTTAGTGCAGGGTGGCTTAGCAGGAGACAGTAGAGTCCATAGCCAGCAGCTAGCCCTCACTATGGTTACATGATGGTATGACCACAACTGTGTGTGCTTGTTGATGGGTACCCACATCTGTGTCTCAGGCCAGAGTGGCTGTGCGTGTGCGTGTGCGTGTGCGTGTGTGTGTGTGTGTGTGTGTGTGTGTGTGTGTGTGTGGTGCGTGCGAGCACCAATCTCAAGAACTGAGGGTGGAGACTATTTGGCTACAGTTGAGAAGATTTTTCACAGGGTGTTTTTTGTAGGCCCCTGCCATAACTTATGTTCTGCCACACTTGGTCTCTGGGAAGAAAGGGATTTTTTTCTAATGCATTTTAAATATTATTTATGTGTTACTTTATTTATTTACCACATTTATGTGGCTAGTTATTCTTGTGGTGGTGCTGGGGATCAAATCTATGAACTTTAGACTCAAGGAGGGGTAACGACACAGCTCAGCAGCCAGGCTCCTCAGCAGACAAGTTAAAAGGATGAAATGAGGTAGAAGCACACACACACACACACACACACACACACACACACACACACAGGAACAAACATTACCTGGCAACAGGATGCTCTAGATGCTATGTCATTTTATAAAAGTTCACTGTTGAGAGCTGGACAGATGGCTCAGTGGTTAAGAGCACTGGCTGCTCTTCCAGAGAACCTGAGTTCAGTTCCCAGCAACCACATGGTGGCTCACAACTGTTTGTAACTCCAGTTCCAGGGGATCCAACACCCTCACACAGACATACATGTAAGCACAACACCAATACACATAAAAATAAATAAGTAAACAAAAAAAGTTGCACAGTGGTGGTGTATGCCTTTAATCCCACTACTCGGGAGGCAGAGACAGGTGGATCTCTGAGTTTGAGGCCAACCTGGTCTACAGAGTGAGTTCCTGGACAGCCAGGGCTATATAGAGAAACCCTGTCTGGAAAAAAAAAAAAAGTTCACTGTTGAAATCTTATCTCAAGTGAAGCAGAGCTGCCACTGACCACAAATGCCCCGTAACATGTCCTTGTATGATGGAGACAAGCAAGCAGGAAACCATGCTCCAGCAAGTCTGCCTTGGGTGGTCCCAGCCTTAGAGTGTGGTATCCCGTTCAGGCAAGCCCAGGTTCCCTTACAATTTCCTCTAGGAAAGAGGAACTGGTGTCAGCCCATAATTGGTGACAGGTGGCTTATGGGCCCCAACCATGAGACTGCCCAGCCCTGCTGGAAGTTTGCTACCATTTTATTGTGAACTCAATGATTTGGTGTCAAATCAGTGAGATTTATTGGGCTGGAGAGATGGCTGAGCAGTTAAGAGCACTGGTTGTTTATCCAGAGGATGGTGTTCAGTTCCCAGCACCAACATGGCGGCTCACAACTGTCTGTAACTCCTGTTCCAGGGGACCTGACACCCTCATGTAGATATATATAAGGGCAAAACACCAATGTCCATAAAATACAAATAAATAAACAAATAAAAAGAGAGAGAGATTTTAGTCTTCTTCATGACTGGAAGGAGAGAGGGTACCTCAGCCCGTGTTTTATAGATGTGTACGTTTTTTAGGAATATGGGTGGGGAGCAGGTAGATGGAGGTCTACTGGCTACAGAAAAGCCCACTTATGATGGATCCACTTTGGACTTTTCAAGTTCAAGATGGCTAAAATTGTACCCATACAGCAGGTCTGGGTCTCAATTTCAGTGTGCCATTCACCATGTTCCACAAGGTTGTCAACACTCAGTATAAAGCAGGCTTTGTGTCAGATTCCTTTGCCCAGCTGTAAGCTAACATAATTGTTCTGAGCTCATTCAAGGCATATAGTGCTATGGTGTCTGGAAGGTAGGTATATGAAATGTTTGTGACTTAGGATACTTCCAATCTACAGTGGGCTCCTTGGAATGCCACTCCAGCAGTGGGGATTGTCTGTGTTTACCAGATGGGTCATTCCTCTAAATCTGCACCCACTTTCCCACGCCCACAGCCTGGAAGCACCCTTTTGTCTTTCCTCTGAGTCCGCAGCCTCTGAGCAGACTCCTCTGCTTCTTTCAGGCCAGGCTGTTGCCCCTTCCTCCCAATATCAGATTCTTCCTCTTGCCAAGGTTCTCAAAAACATGCTTCCTTTTCCTGCACGTGAATGTTTTAAATCTCCCAATATATCTAATCCCAACAATCGTAAATGTCCAGGAAGTATTCTTTCACGTCTGTCTCCCCCAGCCGGGTGGCAGTGGGACTCTGCAGGCCATGTGAAGAGTCCTCCTCATCAACAGGACTGCCATTGTATCCCTGCACTCTGCGCAGATGGGGACAGAGCCCCTCTGTGTTAGCCAGGACTTCCTGTGTGCCGATCACTCTTTCTGAATTACCCAAGTAGTGCCCCTTTTCACTCCTGGTTCTCTGTAGCTCTAAAACCTGTTGTCTCCTTCTATCTGAGTATGTAGGATTCACTTCTCTCCGTGTGTAAATATACACAATGTAAACGTTACCACTTTAACCTTAAAAATTAAATTATATTGATTGTATGTGTGCGCACACATGCGTGCATGTCTGAAAGTGTGTGCAGACCAGAGAACAAATTGCAAGAGTCAACCCTTCCTTTCTGTTATGTGGATCCCATGATGAAACTCAGATAGTCAGGCTTGGCGACAGGTGACTTTATCTACCGGAACATCTCTCTGGCTGCTTGTTTGTTTCTGTGTTGAGTTAGGTCTACTATAGCCTAGGTTGGCCTCAGACATGCAGTGTAGCTGAGGATGATCTCCAGTGTCTTATCCTCCAGCTCTCGATTCCCATGAACTGAGATCTCGAGTGTGTATCACACACACATACTGGGGATTGAACCCAGATCTTCATGCTTGTTAGGCCAACACTCTGCCCACTGAGATACACCCCCAGCCCCATTAACCATTTTCTAAGGCACAACTCTATGGCATTTAGTGTGTCACTGTGTTGTAAAGTCACCATCACTGTTCATTCTAGAACCTTCTTGTTATCTAAAGGGCAACTCTGGGCTCATTGGATCACTCCCAGGCCCTGAGACCCAGAACCCTCTGATTGTGCCTTTGTAGGTATTTCATAGGAGACAAACCATATACCATTTGTCCTTCAGGTCTGGCTTGTTTTAGCATCATTTTATTTCAAGGTTTATTCATATCATAGCACATATCAGAATCTCTCCCTAGTTGAGTAATGTTCCAGTGTTCCAAGAGCGTGTGTGTGTGTGTGTGTGTGTGTGTGTGTGTGTGTGTGCACGCGCGCGCACGAGTATACTACCCTTTGTTTAGTTGTTTGATGGGCACTTGAGTTGTTCCCACCTGTGGGCTATCATGGACATTGCTGGTATCAATATTGGTATAATGACCCACTTATTCCCTGTTTCAACTCCTTTGTCTAGATACCCATGAGCAGAATGACTGGATCACATGGGAATTCTGTTTTCCATTTTTTGAAGCTATGCCAATTGGGCTAAACCATTTTATATTCCTACTGCTATTGCATTTGATATTTGCAAATCTTTTTAAAGTACAGAAATAGTGCAAGTAGCCTGGTATGATGGTGCACACCTGTGATTCTAGCTCTCAATCACTGGAAGGAGGAGGATCAGTTCAGGTTACCTTTAGCTGCCTAGCAAATTTGAGGCCAACCTGGGCTACTTGAGGGTCTGTACTAAAAGATTAAAAAAAAAAATATGGAGCATGCTTTTAATCCCAGCACTTGGCAGGCAGAGATACAGGTAGATTTCTGTGAGTTTGAGGTTAGCCTTATATACAAAGCAAGTTCCAGGACAGCCAGGTCTTTTATACAGAAAAACCCTGTCTCAAAACAAATGAACTAACAAAACAAATAAACAAATAAATTTTTTTTAAAAATCACAGTGGCGACTTTGTGCGGCAGCATTTCTTATTATTTATTGCTTTCTGCCAATGAGATACAAGAAGTTGATCAGTGCCAAGCATGGTGGTGCCTTTAATTCCATCATTCCAGAGGCAGAGGCAGGCAGAACTCTGTGAGTTCGAGGCTAGCCTGGTCTACAGAGTGAGTTCCAGGACAGGCTTCAAAGCTACACAGAGAAACTCTGTCTTGGAAAAACAAACACACAAACAAAAACAAACCAAGAGAAGTTGATGATCTATTTTTATGTGTTCTCTACCAGATTGCAGCCTGTATGGGAATGCAGCACTGGAAGCCAGGACCCCAGAGCCACCTTCCCATACTCTCAGCTTTTCCCAAATTGTTCCCAGTACTGCTCAAGTAAGCAGAGACGTGAGCCCTCCCCTGCAGGAGGGCCACCCACCTGGCCCTAGGAAGTTGGCAGACAGGTCAGGCCACCCTCCCCTCTGGGAATACCAGCTTTCCCTTCAGCGCGGAACTCAAACTGAGTGGGGAGGTGAGCAGCAGGCTGGGGTGTGTGTGGGGGAGGGTGTATGTGTTTGAGTGCATACAAACATGAGTGTGTGAGAAGCTGTGGCTATCAGACCTCTAGGCTCTAGTAGTATTGGGGGAAGGGCTTTCACTATGGCGGCTTGGTGGCGGGGCGGGAGAGGGAGGACGACAAGGCTGAGTCTCTTCACATGCTCAGCAAGACCTAGTTAGGCTTGGCAAAAGGCCACCTAGGAAGCAAAGGCCCAGCCAATCTTTTGCCAGTACCTTTCTCTGCAGAGCCCAGGGCAGCTGCTAGGAGAGCAGGCATGGAGATCTGGAAAATCCATAAATGGAGTAATCAGCCCCTGCATCTTGGCCTGTTGACCCTGTTTATTGCTTCCTGCCCCGGAAAGCCCTTTACAAACACAGCTGCTTGGGGGGGGGGGGTGAGCGGGACCTGGTGGGTGGCCTGCTCACTCTGGGTGTCCAGAGTGCCCAGGCAATAGTGTCCCCAAATAAGCCTACTGATTGTTCTCTCTCTTCTGGACCCTGCAGATTCCAGGGAGCAGAGTGGAAAGGGGGCGTGGCTAAGAGGAGGGGATGATATCTGAGAGGGTGGGGACCCTCAGTGCCCTGCGGAGCTTTTTATATTGTCATTGTCAAAGCAAGTGTCTCCGCCGGGGTCCCAGGGTTAAGCTCTGAAGCAGAGGGAAGACTTCACCTACTAGGGACCCTGAGAGGTGGGGTGGGGACTGGGGCAATGGTGGCCATTCCCTAAGGCCTGTGGACTGCTGTGGTTCAAGGGTTTATGGGACTGGTTCAAAGTCTATCTGAGACAGGATCTCATGTCATCTAGGCTGGCCTGGAACGGAACTTACTGTGTAGCTATGATCACAAGCATGTGCCGCCATGCCCCAAATGAAGACTGTCTCCTTAATGTTTGCATTGCATCTTTAAGAACAGATCCACCCCGCCCCACCCCCTTGCTCTCGGATTTTTCTTCCTGGTTCCTTCCTTCCCTTTTTCCCTCCTCAGAATTAACTACACCTCCTGCCTTTTCTACCACAGCTTGTGGTGAGATGTGGCTCTGTGGTTTGTGTTGTTGCTTGGGTTTTTGTTTTGTTTTTAAAGAATTTGATTATTATATTTATTTATTTACTGTGTGTTCAGTGGCTTTGGAAAACAAGGGTAGGGATGTGCCCTGGCACATGTGTGGTCAGAGGACTTTTAGGTGTGGGAGTTGGCTTTCTTCTCACCATGTGAGTCTCAAGGATTGCATTCAGGGTGGCAGGCTTGGTGGTAGGCACCTTTTGCTGGTTTCTTTTCCTCCTTCTCAAGATGTTAAGTAGTCCAGGCTAGCCTGGAACTTGATTTGTAGTGGAGAGTAACCTTGAACTCGTGATCCTTTTGCCAGCATCTTCCAAATACAGGGATCACAGGCATTCACTACCACATCTAGAGGAGGTGTCACTGGGGAACATCCCCACAAGCTGCCACAGGTACAGTTCCAGGGTTGCTGATGCCTGTGAAGACTCTTGTGGGTATTTTTCTCTCATCTGAGAACAGGAGGCCGGTAGAGTGTGACACTTGCATGTTTGGAAGAATGCCTTTTTAGGACACCAGGACACAGACTGGGTGGTGGGGGTGGGGATGTATCCTGTAGCTCTCTCAGGTACCGGCTCCTTCCTGCTACTGGTTTGAGACCCTTCCTTCTAAGGCTGGCTAGACCTCCCTGACATCCCTGTTATGGAAGCCCTGCTTCTACATTTTACTGAGGCTTCTCTGATTTATTTATTTAATGCCCATTGGTGTTTCACCCACATATATGTCTATGTGAAGCAGTCAGATTCTCTGGAACTGGAATTACAGACAGTTGTGAGCTGCCATGTAGGTGCTAGGAATTGAACCCGGGTCCCCTGGAAGAACAGCCAGTGCTCCTAACCACTGGGCCTTCTCTCCAGCCCTGAGGCTTCTCTGATTTAAAAAGTTTCAGAGTTGGCCTGATTTGTACACATGGCTTTGTCTCTGCACCTGCTTTATGGGTACTAGGACCCAATGGCTTGTTTGTACATTTTTGTTTTGTTTTATTTTTTACTTTGTCTGTGCTGGGGATCCAAGCCAGAACCCTGTACCATGTACATGCTAGACAAGCTATCTATACACAGCCACACTCCTTGCCCTTGGCTTTATAGAGATGGGATTTCACAATAGAGCCCAGGCTAGCCTTGTGATCCTAGTTCCTTTCTCTGAGGGGATTAGCACTGTATGCCACAGTGCCAGGCTTGCCTGTATTTTAAAGGTGGCTTGTCTATGCCAACTTCCACAGGGGACCTGTGTTTGGGTTGTGCACTCTGAGTCTGCCACACCCTTCCAGCTCCTTTCTGAAAGTAAAAGGTGATACAGTCCTACTTAAGAACAAAGGCCCTCAGCTGAGCCCCGCATGTTAATGAGGTTCAAGTGTGGCCCTTTCTGACGTACACTGCAGAAGTAGAAATGTGACTGCAATAGCAATATGTGGAGAGAGCCTGGACCAGGGCAGGGAGGCCCTGCTTTGGACAGGACTAGAGAGCCTTGGGACCTCAGCGGCAGAAATGGCCTACTAGCTTATGAGTTGGGACAGCATATTTCATCTATCCCCTGTTCTCTGCCATCTCACTGCAGCTATACATCAATGTCCATAGTCTCTCATCTTCTGCTCCAGGAGGACTGGAAGGGACACTGTTGCCAGGTTACTGCATGTGTCCAGCCCTCTTGGTCTCCCTTTGCCCCAGACAGAGATACAGAGTTTCATTATTTTAAGTAGGAGTGTGAGATTTGGGGTAGAATCCTGATTTGGTTGCTCCCTAGCTGTGAGACCTTAGGCAAACTGTTCAATTACCATGTACCTCAGTTTCCCCACATGCAAATAATAGTTCCTAATTCCTAAGGTTATTGTGAAGAGTTCACGTGGCTAGCCCAGAGCCTGGCTGATGGAAAGGACTCATGAACTTTCTTCTAGTGTTGCAAATGGTTAAGCACACACATGTATAGGACAGTCATTCAGGGCAGTCAGCGTGGCGGGAATGGAAGGGATTTACATTGGATTTCTTAAATGACAAGGATGGACAGATCTTAGTATAATCCACAGATGTTTCTCACCATGGAAGTTCAGCTTCCATTTCATTATCTTCTTTCCCATTTGTCCTTCCCTTTAGACATTTGTTAAAATATTTATTTTTTAAATTAAGTATGTGTATGTCTGCGTATGGATATGTGCACAGGATTGCAGGAGCCTGAAGCCCCTTTAGTTTCTTTATTTGTACAGGTGAACGCAGTAAGAATCTGAAGTCAGCCCTGGTGAACTGTGGATGCTCTCTGATGGAGAAGCCCCAGCTCAGCATGTTTATTATGTACAGTTGAACTGGAAGGCAGGGTTATTGCTTATAGCTGAATCAAGGAAGTAGGTTTAGCTTATCTTAGGAGGGGCAGCCTCTATAGAGGACCAGTCTTCAGGCTCTAAGTAGGCAGCATGGGGGAGAAAGCTATGGTAGACAATTTTTACACACACTATCAACATTCCCACTTGGAGAAGAGGACAGCTTTTCCATCCCTCTGAGCCTCAGGGGGCAGAGAAGCATTGCCAGTTTCCCATGAGTCTGAGGCTTTGGTCCTTGACATGGCTGACTTATGTCAACAACTCACATCAACTTCCAAGTTTACACCCAGAGGCTTCCTCTGCTCCCCACACAGCTCTAGTAATCCCTACAGATACTCTGTCTAGGATTCATAGATTTGAAATGTGGACATCTACAAGCAATATTTGATCACTAGTTAAATATATAGTGTTCTCTCTCTCCTTTGTGTGTGCGTGTGTACGTGTGTGTGTGTGTGTGTGTGTGTGTGTGTGTGTGCATGTGTGCATGCATATGTGCATATGTGCATAGAAGCCAGGGGACAAAGTCGGGTGTCAGTTTTTTGAGACAAGGTTTCTCTGTTTCCCTGGCTGTTCTGGAACTCTCTCTGTAGAGCAGACTGGCCTCAAACTCGGAAATCTGGCTGCTCCTACCTCCCAAGTGCTGGGATTAAAGGTGTGAGCCATAATGCCTGGTTACAAACATTGGATTCTGGGAATGAAAGTCAAGGCCTAATGCTTGCAGAGTCACCACGTTACCTGCTGAGCATCTTCCCAGCCCCTACATGGTGGGTATTCTGTTCCTGTTGTTTGTTTGAGACTAGGGCTCACTGTGTAGCCTTGGCTGGCCTAGAATTCTCCATTTAGGTAAGGCTGGCCTTGAACTCATGGAGATCTGCCTTCCTCTGCTTCCTGGGTGCTGGGAATAAAGGCATGGGCCACCATACCTGGCTCTCTACTTCCTATTCTAATGGTGATTATGAAAGGTTCCAAGGACTGAGAAATGTTTTGCTGCTTCTGGGAAGTTCTAACAGCTGCTGGCTGCTCCTCATACCGTCTCTGTAATGTCTGGATAACCTTTTATAACCCATTTGTATTCTTGGCACCTTGGTTTTGTCCTGAGCTAGGGGGAATCTCTTGTCCACACACCCCAGGCTGCTGCTTCCCGTGAGAGACAGCACCTATGCAGGTTTGGGCTTGTGAGGCGATTTAGCTGTGTTTTTGTTTGATGACTGTTGACTTAGCCCAGGTGTGCGGACCCAGTGTTTACAGAATCCTGGTTGGCTCAGGGCTGGAGCTGGAATGAAGAAAATAGATGTTCAAGGGAGGAGGGAGAGGGTGTGGATAGTCCAAAAGCCATTTGTTTAGGGCTTGGAGCCAGAGATAAGCTGTTTCTGCAGATTTTCCTAAATCAACCAGACAGGAACTCTTTGTAATGAGCCTTCAATGTATGTTGACCTAATAGTCCTGCACACTCACTTCCTACACATGGGAACCATCTGGCCCCAGAGCCCACAGAGATGCACAGGGATGGAAGGGCTGTCAGGCTCACATAGTCTCCCTTGTACATTTTCACGCTAACCTGGAAATCCAAAAGGAGGTCTAACCTGAGGCCACTTGAGTACTTAGTGATGGTTGAAACTAGCGTCCACATTTCCAAACTGCGTCACCTTTTAAGACAGTGGACCCATGGTGACTGTGGATCAGAATGACTGGGAGCTTGTAAAAATGCAGGTTCTTGGACTGGAGAGATGGTTCAGCAGTTAAGAGCACTGACTATTCTTCCAGAGGACCTGAGTTTGATTCCCAGCATCCACATAACAGCTAACAACTGTCTGTAATTCCAACATCTAACACCCTTACACAGTTATACATGCAGGCAAAACACCAATTCACATAAAATAAAAATAAATATTTTTTTAAAAATGCAGGTTCTTTGGACACACACTCTCAGCAGTTCTGATTTAATAGCAGGGTAGAAGATGTGTTCTTAGCAAACCTCTAGGGACATCTGATGACAGTGAGTGTCATACTATGTGCTGATGCTACTAGAATACAAAAGCATTTGCTTCCCAGGCCTGTAGGAAGGCACATATGTATTCCCTGAAGCCAGAGATGAAGTCAGTTCAGGAGATGATAGGTAGCCAGAGGAGCTGAGCCAAGCTGTGGATAGGTAGTTTTTTTTAACCTTGTTTTGAGATAAGGTCTCATGCAGGCCAGGCCTTGAACTGCTATGTAGCTGAGGATGAGTTTGAACTTTTGATCCTCCTCTTTCTGCTTCTGTGGTATTGCTATACAGGTATGCATCACCATGCCTGTTTTATGAAGTACTGAGGCTTAAGCTTGGGGGCCTGGGGTTCCTTGTAGGCTGGGTAAGCACCCACTGAACAATAGCACCGTGCAGGTGACCAGGGTCTCAGGAGACTTGGCCGACTCTTTTCTGCCCTGTGACACTAGGCTGGATAGATGTGGCCCAGTTGTGAACAACCTGTAGCCCACTCCTGACTCAGCGTTCCCATCTGTGGAATGACTAGAGTGAAGTGCAAGGTCATGATCTAATGGATAAGTTGGCACGAGGATCAGGTGATGTGTAAGGAAGGTCTGCCAAGCAGGCATCCACTGACAGGTTCTGGAACATGACTAATTGCTAAGTGTGGGTGAGGGCAGACTTCTACTTAATATTAATGGACTCCCACTGGCTGCTCCAGTGCAGGGCATGGGTTTCTAGTTCTGTGACAATAATATGTAGGTTCTTCTGGCTTGATGGGACTAGGGTGCAGTGACCTTCTTCCGAGGTATCACTGTACTCTACCCCTAGCACATGGCGTCTTCCCTTGGCCCTGATCCATTCCCCATCCCTATCCCAGCATCCCAGTAGGCTTAAGTGGTCTGATCAAATAGAAATTGTTGCTCTTCATTTTGTGGAAGTTGACGAGATCAAGACCCTTGAGACGATAAGGAGGCTGGTTGAGGTCCCACCCCTTCCCTGGCACAATTAACTTTGAGAGACAGAACTACAAGCCCTGCTGGCCTGAGGCCTTTCCCTCCAATCCTGCCAGGATCTAGGCTTGCAGGCTGTAAGTGGAGCCTTGGCTGGGGCAAGCCACTGCCTGGTTCTGCCAGTTTTACCCCGAGTCAGGTCAGCCTGACCCCACCAGTGCTATAAACATGACAAGCACAGATGGTGGCTGGGGGAGGGGTGCTGGGAGGGATTCTGGGGCCATCAGTCTGGCAAAGGGAAAGCCTTGCAAGGCATCAGGGAATACTAGGGTTAGTGGTACCCAAGGGGTATAATTTCAAACCAGCTTCAGAGCTGGATGGGAATGGAAGCAGGCCTGAGTACCTGGGTTGGGTGAGAAGGATCCAAAAGAATGAAGAGGTGTCTGTCTGTGACTATTGGCCTGGAATAAGCATGTGACTCGGCTTAAGTGCACTGGTGAATGTGGTAGCAAGCAAGAGCCTGTTAGCACTCTGCTGGCATACACCCGGAGGCTGTATGTTGGAGGGAGAATGGAGTGCGTCCAGCCGAAGGGGGGAGGAGCCCTGGCTCAGTAGTCTAAGGACCAGGGTCCCACCTCTTCATTTAGTACACTCCAACCTTGGGCTATACTACACCTTCTAAGAGTGATCATGTAAAGTGGCCACTCTCTTTGTGACCAGAAGGACTTCAGAGTATGTGTGTGATGGGGGTGACTGAGGATATCTGATGGGGAGGGATGCTGGGTTCCCCTAACTGTGGAATAGGAGTTCCTGTAACTACTGGACTATGGAGGGAGGAAAACTGGTGGGTGGGAGAGGGGACCAAGGAGAGCAGGGAGCAGCCAGTGGCTGGGAAAGAAGCTGGTTCTTGCTCAAACAATCCCATCAGCCATCAGCGCTGGGCCTCTCTGGGTGGAATTTCTGACAGAGTGTGTGTGTGTGTGTGTGTGTGTGTGTGTGTCCTCTCTGCTGGGGCTGCAGCTGCTGCCTGCTCTTTTGAAGTTCAGCCACAGGCTAGCTACCCCTCTCTTAGCTTCAGATCCTTAGCCTGGCCTGTCATTCCTGGGCTGCCTACGCAGTGTTTCTGAGAGTGCCCTGTGGGTTGCCTCCCAGAGCCTGAACACCTCCCTGGAATCAGAGGGCAGCCTCCCTGGGAGCCAACCTCCTGTCTTAGGCAGAAAGGCTGGGCCACCCAGGCTGGGGCAATACTCCAGTTACTCTCCCTTTACAAAGTTCTGTAGAGTTCGGGTCTGGGCAGAGGGACTATGGGCCCAGATCCCCCAAGGACTGCAGGATCCCCCAGCCTGAGGCCTTTGTGCTATATACAGTCACACTGCAGGGCTGGACTGGGCCCAACATCACAAGCTGTCCCCCACTCTGGCCCTGTTGTGTAGCTTTGGAATATGCAGGGCTTATGCCTGCCCTACACCTGCCCAGTCCACCAGTTCAGAAGATCCACCTGAGAGGTGTAGGTCTCCTTGTCTTACAGACTTGCTGAGATGCAAGTCACCCAGACAGCTGCAGAACCCGGGTCTGCCACAGGAATGTTGAGCCACATACATGACTCTGTCCTTTGCTCTCGTATTCCAGCCAGGCTCAGAAGCTTCCAGCCACATCAGACCCTCAAGCCAAGGTGCTGCCTCCTCAGTGCTGGGACCCCAGCACCCCAGTGCCCACTGGGCCTCCATTTTCCCGTGCTGTCCTGTGCTAGGAATGAGTGGGTCCCTAACCAAGGTTGGGGTACAGGGGAAATGCATGATGGGAGTGGGGGATCAAGCTGTTCCAAAAGCAATCCTGGCAGGTAGGACTGGGGGGCAGGAGAGTGGAAAGTCTGGTGTTCTTAAAGCCAGTGAACTCTAGGCTGGCTGATTTTTCCCTCCGTCCCCCCCTCCTTCCCTTCCTCCCTCCCTTTCTTTGTATCTTGAGACAGGGTTTCTCTGTCCTTAGCCTGGCCTGTCATTCCTGGGCTGCCTACGCAGTGTTGCTGAGAGTGCCCTGTGGGTTGCCTCCCAGAGCAGGTGTTCAGGTGTCCTGGAACTCACTCTGTAGACCAGTCTGACCTCCAACTCAGAGATCCACCTGCCTCTGCCTCCTGAGTGCTGAGATTAAAGGTTTTCACCACCATATCAGGCACTGTTGTGTTCTTTTAACTAGAGAGACAGTATAGAGATAATAGCTCCGTTGGTAAAGTACTTGTCTACCATGCAGGAAGTCCTAAATTCATTCATCCTCAGCCTTTCAAAACTGGACATGGCAATAGACCCCAGCACTATGACCCCAGCACTTAGAGGGAGAAGGCAGGATGGTGAGAAGTTTAAGGTCATCCTAAGTTTACTAGCAGCAAAACATGGGCTTTGGGACCAGGCTATTGATTCAGATTCTGAGTCCGACACTGTGTGACCCAGTGTAAATCAGTCAACCTCTCTGAGCTTTGGTTTTCTTATCTATAAAATGGGTAGAGAATGGTTATGGTGTCGCTGCTGGTCTTTTGATGTTCTTTGGGCCATTTGCTTATTTTCAAGCTAATAAATGAATGTGACCAAACATTTTGAAAGTACATACAAACTGACAGCTCTCTGTCCCTCTCCGTATGCCCGCGTTCACCTTCCACAGCACACTGTAGTATTTCAAGTAAACTCGTGGGTGCCTTTCATTGTGCCTTTAAGTGTTCTGCAAAAAAGTGACCTATCAAAATGCCTTGTTTTTGCTTATAGTATCTCCTTATGTGCATGTGGTTGGTGATGATGTACCCTCATTGCACTGCATCCTACTGGAAGACATTTCTAATAGTTCCAATTATCTGTTATCCCATGACTGCAAGGCTCAAATTTCTGTTCATTTTGGGCCTAGGTACAAACTGGAGTATAGGGACATTTCACAGAGATAGGATTCACAAGTCAGCTGAAAGGAACAGTGTGCATCAGTGTGCCCAGTAGAGGCGGGGTTGAGACTGTCATTCCTTAGGCTTTCCTCTGCCATTGTGAGCTAAGGACCCTATCTGACCATACATGGCTTGGCTAGGATTTTCCAGGCATGCTCACATGCTGAATTGTGGAAGGCTGACTGGAGAGTTGGCTCTTGCTGCCATCCAGACTCCAGAGCTCATCTGTAGACCTTGCCGGTCCCACCTTCAGGAGAGGACCCCAGAGGGCAGCTGGTCTCTCTAGCCAAGCTGTTGGGCCAAGGCCAGCATGAGCTCACTCCTGGAGCTGACCCAGCTTCCCGGCTCTGCACCTGAGCTCTGGTGGCTTCTTCTCCAGCTCTGAATCTGGACTGTTTCACTTGATCCCAGGCACGTACATGTTCCTGCCAGTTCCTTGGGTGGAGTGGGGAACAGCGCCTCTCTACCCAGTAAGGTTTCATTGCCCCAGTCCAAAGTTGAACTGTTGGCTATGCTAGTGGGGTTTGTTGATAGAAGGAAAAATTGTTATGGAAATAGTCCATAACCCGCCCAGGTTTTGATGCTAAACAGCTTGTTACTCAGGCAACATGACAGCTTTGGTGTGATGGACACTATGCAGGCTTTCTGTCTTCTGGGTGGAACTTTACCTACAGCCCCCACCTCCCTTGCTCCCTGGACTTGTGCACTAAGTCATAGCTGGAAGACCCCCACCCAGCATTCCTCAGCTCCTCCAGAGTCCATTTGCCCCCTAGTATTAAATGCCTGCCTCAGTTCCGGTGTTCCTGCTCTGTGCCCACTCTGTGTTCTGTGCCAGGGAACACAGAGTTGCTCTCCAGCTTGACGGATGTTGTGTTGAATCTGGAATCAGACAGCTTGGCTTCAGATTTCAGCTTGGCCACTTAGCCGTGTGACCTTGAACAAGTGTCTCACACTCTCGGTAGCTCACTTTTCTGTCTATGCCAGCAGAGAGGGCAGGAGAACACACACTGCTTAAAACTACAAAGAACATGAAGAGCATTACACACACACACACACACACACACACACACACACACACACACACACACACACGAGGCCCTCACCATGGTACCTGTTAGGGAAAGAGGCTCAGGCAATGACAGTCACTGTGGCTACGCTGCCATTAGCATCTTTGGAGACAGGGTCTCTCTATACAGTCAGCCCTGGGTGGCCTGTCATTCACTATGTAGACCAGGTTGGCCTTAAATTCTCAGAGGTCTGCCTGATTCAACCTTAGTGTTGAGATTGCAGGTGTGAACTATGATGGTTGGCTTTAAGAATGTATTATTTATTACACTTTATTCATTTTCACTGTTTGTGTGTGTGTCTAAGGTCACCAAAGCACACCAGTGGAGGTTCAGAGGACAACCTGTAGAAATCTGTCCACTTCTCCCATGTGGATTCCTGAGATGGGACTCGGGACATTAGGAGTGGTGGCAAGTGTCAGCACACCCTGAGCTATCCCACTGGCTCTCTCTCTCTCTCTCTCTCTCTCTCTCTCTCTCTCTCTCTCTCTCTCTCTCTCTCCCTCTCTGGGACTAGGATTCACAATGTAGACCAGGCTGGCCTTGAACTCACAGAGATCCTCCTTCCTTTGTCTCTGGGTGCCTGGATTAAAGTCCCCCACACACACTCCCATTTCTGTTTTATGTTTTGGTACTAGGTTTTCCCAGTGTAGCACATTTGGCATTTTCCCAGGATTCCAGCTATGAGCCACTCATGAGCTTAGCACAGGAACTGGACTGTTAGGAATGCCTGAGGAGCTTCATCTAAAATCATTGAAGTTGGAAACAGAGTTGGACTCCTTAGGGCGCCTTTTATGGCCACTAAGTGTCAGGACAGGGATGAAGGATGTATCTTAAGGACCAAGGCTCTAGAGCCAAATCTGCCCACGGGGAAGGGGGGTGGAGGATACTAACCTTCTTTAGAACCTTCTGCTGGGTCCTTGGTTCCTCATGTTGACCCAAGAGAGGGAGCAATGAGGGAAAAGGAAAGCCTCCCCCCCACCGCCCCTCACTTTCTTTTTCATATGTTTTAAAGAGTTTAAAACAAAATAACAAAAAATATTGTCAATGCCCTAGCCTTACATACCCACTTAAACAGAAGGTGGGGATATAGAGAGGTTGTGCCGTGTGGTAGCCGTCGGAAGGTAGCCCTCTAGCCTCTCACCCCTGCTAGCTGTCTAGCCTGGAACTGTGTCTCTTTGTAACAAAGAATTTGGGAATTCCTTTTTATTTATCCTTTAAATTTATTTATTTTGATTTGTGTGTGTGTGTGTGTGTGTGTGTGTGTGTGTACAATGTTTACGCAAGTACCCACAGAGGGTGGGAGAGGATTTGGGAGCCGTTAGTATTGGAGTTTCAGGTGGTTGGTTGCCAGCCAGCCAGTGGGCGCTGGGAACTGAACTCAGGTCCTCTGCAAGAGCAGCAAGCATCCGGAACTGCTGAGGACCCACCTCATCCTCTCCCGTCCCACTCCCGCCTCCTCCAGCCCTCTTTAAAAAACCCTCAGTTTAACAGGTGCAAAAGATGGCTAACACAGAGAGATGGGGCAAACCTGGTCATGCAGCGGGGCGTGGCCCTAGTGTGGCTCTCCCACCCCCGCCCCCGGCCCGGGTTTGCCTCCTCCTCCTCCCATGCCCGATCTGGCCTCTTGCTCTGCTGTGCCGGGTTAAAGAATGGGCACAGGTGTGGCTGCCCCGCAGCACTGGGGGTCTGGGAATGAGACAAGGCTTTGTTGTCCCAGCAGCTGTGGCCGTTGGAGCTGAGTATCCATTAAGCCGTTTCCGAGCCTTGGGCTGGAGCAGAAGGCTCGGCATTTAAAGGTCACCCGGCTTTTGAAGCTACAGCGACATTAATAGCTTGGGAAGAAAACAAGCCTGTGCAGGGGCCGGGAGGACAAGGCGGCTCTGTCAGCGCTGCCCCTCCTCCCCAGGGTGCTTGGCCGCACACTCACACGCCCGAGCACACTCACACGCCCACGGTAGCTCCTGCCTCTTGCTCGCCCACCTCCCTCCCTTTCTCCAGGCCTCTTCAGTTCAGAAGCCTTAGAACTCGGCCGTCTGCCCCACCCCCGCCCCCCACGGTGTCCGAGGTGACAATTGGATGAGGAAGCGGCTGCCGGGGAGCGGGGGTGGGGCAGCAGCTTCTCGGTTCACACCGCCTCACCCACTTGAGGTTTCCCCGGGACTTAGCCACGTTTACACACGACCTCATTCTGACCCCTCTGGCCCTGGTATTCTGGAGTCTTGCTGATGCAGTCAGCCCGGACCCTATTTCCCCTCTCGGGTGGCCAGAGAGCAGATGTCACCCATCAGGTCTGATGGCTTGCCTTGCGGCTCTGCCACAACCCTTGGCTGCACAGGGTCCCTAGTCCGGGAGGGCACCGGAGGACAAACTGCTGGGGTGAATTAATTCCATCTGCTAAGGACAGACCATAGAAAGTGGTGTCGCGCCTGCCACACATGACCCCCGTCATTTCTAAGATGCCTGTGCTATCGGGTGGCTCTGCAGTCCTCCAGGCAGCTCCAGGGTGGGGGCGGGGCACAGGGTTACGGGAGAGCAGCTGTTAGCCCTTTCTCCGCAGCCACTGTGGCCTTGGGCCCTGGGACACCACCTAGTGGCCTGGTCTGGTGGTGTCGCTGGGCTGAGCCCGGTTCCTAAGAAAGAAACAACCCCCCCACCCCCAACACACCCCCCACACTCCCCACCCCGTCTGACTATTGCAGATAGATCAGATGTCCCAGGTTCCTCAGCAATGGCCAGAGAAGCCTGGGGTAGATGGGGACAGAGCTGTTCTGGGGTAGTTTCCTTCCTTCCTTTCCAGAGAGGGAGAGAACCTGCTGGCTTCACAGTCTCTTACCTCCTATCCCCCACATTTCAAGGTTGATCCTATGCCTGCTTGGGGAAAAATGCAAAGTCAAGTCAGCTGTGGGCATGGGACTGTTCCCTGAACCTTGAGTCGGCATGGGTGTAGCCATTAGAAGAATTGTGTGTCATGGAGAAGGCCCTGAAGACAGGCAGGAAGAGCTTGTGGGACAAGAGCTGGAACACCTTAGCCTCAGTTACTCTGTCTGGGAAATGGGGTCATAGAGCCTCCCCGTGGGCCTTGTAGGTTGCAATGGAAGTAAAAAAGCAGAGGACAAAGGGCTTTAGACATGTGCTGTTTGTTACTGTGTCCCTCCACTGCTTATGTCTCTGCTCGCCCACTTAGCTAGTGCAGGCTGACTGTGCCGGTGCCGCTGCCACACTACAGACCCCACGCTGGTTATAGCACGTCTACTCCTGGGAACTCTGGTCTAGCGTAGAAGATGGTCACTGACAAGTTTGTGACAGAGGCTGACAAAGCAGGGCAAAGGTCAAGGAACTCTGGAAGACAGACTGGGTCTGCAGAGCTGGCCCCCTGAGAATGCAGCTGCAGGGCTAGAGGAAAGGAAGAGGATTGTGGGATGGCCACACATGGGGTTACAGCCCGAGGCCCCCGGAGACTGTAGGCTTGTTGGTAGAATGACAAGCACATGAGTTGCTTCAGGCTGCCGTCTGGGTCTGTGTCTACATGCGTCTCCCTGTGCATGTACCTCTGGGCATACCCATGTGCTTTCTTTTTTTCTTTCCTTCTGTATGCCATGCTGGCTTTGAACTTGCTATGTAACTGAGGATGGCCTTGAATTTTGTTCCTCCTTTCATTTCTGAATCCTGAGATGACAGATGTCATCACCACACCTGCTTTGTATAGGGCTACAAAGACCTCAGAGCCTCCCACATGACAGATGAGCATCTTACCAACTGAGATACATGCTCAGCTCCATACATATGCATTTGATGGCAGGAACATAAGGGACCTGCTAGGCAGTAGTGAAGCTCTGAGATATAGTCTGAGGACTATCCACCAGGGGCTTTGGGGGTAAGGAAAGACCTGCCACCATAACACACAGCCCGGAGGGAGGCAGGAAGGTGGCCGAGTGAGAAGCAACTATGCTCTGAGGGACAGTTTAAAGGCAAGGAAGGTAGGGGTTGCTGTAGATTGAATGGGAGATATAAGAGAAACATTCTTAAAGATGTTCCCAAAGCTTTGACTTCGGTCAGGAAGCTGACTGGGTAGAGTTGGCGCATCACAGGGGGCACAGGCTGGACTGACCCCCTCTGTCAGCGCTGCTGGTGGAGGCTGTACTAGGTTATATAGATGTGGGGTGGAGAGAATGTCTGTAGGGAACTGGAGCAGATGCCAGCGTGCACTTACAGCCACAGGAGTTCCTCAGGAAGCAAGTATAGCCTGGGGTACCTGAGCCTGTGACCAGCCCACCGCAGCCTGTTCAGGCAGGGACTTCCTCCTTCCCAGGAACCCACATAACTTCCACCCTGGCATTCCTCCAGCATACACACTGCTCCTGCCAGGGAGGAAGCTGAGGTTCCGAACCTAAAATCATTTTCCCAAGTCACATGGCCTTTCTGGGTCGGTTGTATGCCCAGCCCTCTGGTCTTCAGACTAACCCTGTCTAGTGCAGAGCAAGCCACAGCCTTCATGAGCAGGCCTTCTTAAGGCAGGAGGCTGGCTGAGTTGACCTTGGACAAGGCTGGGTGAGCTGCTCTGGGGCAATCTGCCCACCTCCCTGGGCTAGACTCCTGGTGACTCAGGCCCTGCAGCCTCTCACACTCCAATTGGAGGTTGGCAGCAGGCTGCTCTGGGCCTGGCTCCCTGGGCCCTGGGGGAGGACAGGTATGGAGTTTCTGCTTCCAGATCCTGAGGTTACCCACACCCATTTGCTCAGGGAGAGGTCTAACGGGCCTGGCAAGTTTGATTCACTTCCTCCCCCACAAACTCATCAGGAATTACCTTCCTGTTTTCACGCCCACACTAGCAGTGGGTTCAAAAAGGTGTCCTGCTCTCTCCAAGGTCACATAGCCAGGTCTGAGGCGGTGCCAGCACACTCCCCCCATGCTGTCTGGGTCAAGTTTCCTTTGATGGAATGTCCTAAGCCCAAGCACACGTGTGGCTGCATTTCTCAGGCTTCTTGGCTATCAGCCCTGCAAGCCTTACTTGGCATTTTTAGCCCTTGGGAGGTGGGATGCTAATTCTTCCTACCTGATAGCTGTGTGGTTTTAAACAAGTTACTTGACTTCTCTGAACTCATTTCTTTTTCAAAAAAAAAAATTATTTTTATTTTATGTGAATTGGTGTTTTGCCTGCATGTATAACTGTGTAAAGGTGTATCAGATCTTGGTATTACAGACAGTTGTTAGCTGCCATGTGGATGCTGGGAATTGAACTCAGGTCCTCTGGAAGAACAGTCAGTGCTCTCAACCTCTGAGCCATCTCTCCAGCCCTCTGAACTCATTTCTACCATTCTAAAACTGGAGATGGGCTGGAGAACTATAATAAAGAAAAAAGGAGCTTTGATAAAGATAATGCTCTAAAGTGCCCTGTATATATGATCCTGGGTGGTGTGCACTGCCTCTATTCTAATGTGAGTTTTAAACGGCTTTTCATTTGAGCAGAGATTACTACAAAAAGCAGCTTGACTTGGTGATTCTTTCCGCTGCTGCTAGACTATCTCAGCCTTGGCCTCAGGCTGGCTTAAGTTTAACAAGGAACAAAGTGGACAATACTCCAAGAACCTAGCCCCTGCGTGGTGCTAGTTACAACAGCCTGACCATAATTACCACAGCCTGGCTGTTCATCAAATCCTGTTTCCCTGGCTTCCTATTTCTGAACCACTTTCTCTGAACCCACAGAGATGCCTTAGTGGAAAGATCTAGGTTTTTCCATTGCTCACTTCAAGTTCTTGAACTCTTCTTCAACCATATGTCTTGGGGTTGGGGAGGCAGGTTTGAGTGGTCACCTGAGCTGGGGTGTCTCCTGCTACCTAGGCCTCAGGACCTGGCCTGTGCTGGGAGAATCCACATGTCCTCCAGGGATCTGGAAGGATTCCTGGGTTGATAGCCAGGGGATGAGAAGGAATCCTCATAGTTTCCCTTTCTTTCTCCCTCCTATGGGCAGTGTAGCTGTGCACCCCTCCAGCCTCATGGGGCAGTCTGCTACATTCCGGTGCAGGCCAACGTTGTAAGGAGCCCCTAAGAGGAAGATCCTGGGCAACAAAGGGAAAGGAGTTCCCACAGGAGAGTCAACAGTTGACTCCAAAATGCCTTTCAGGGGTGTCTCAGCACTCAAGGGACCTGTGAGAAGGAACCATGGGATGAATGTGAGCCCAGCTCTTCTTTCTCTTTATGGACCAGGTCCTGGCTTCTTTCTTTATGGAGTTGCCCTTGGCAAAGTGACAAGCCTCCCCTCCAGTCTTTCTAGCTGAATTACACAAGGGCCAGGAACATGGTGGCTGTAATCTCTAGGGCCTTAGCTAGAGCCTCTGACCCTGTGTGTAAAATGACATCAGGGTCTTGGCTTCTGGGCCCTGGTGGCCCAGAGGTTAGAGGCTTCAGTGCAGTCCCCCAGAGTAGAGCACTTCTAATGGAGCCACTGAGCTGCCTCAGACCTCACACTGTAGGGGTGGGTGAGTAGAAGGAGAGACAGGAGCATGGATGCTGCAGCCACTCATAAGTGGCAGCCTTACTGGGTTTCATCCTCATAACCCAATCCCTGGATCGATCTCCTGAGACCACCCTTATTTCTCATTGTGGCATGGCTATGGCCTCTCCGGCTTTGGCAGGCAGGAAAATAATGGTTCACTCCGTTGACCAGCCACTGCTCAAGCATGAAATATGATGAGGTAGGTCTCTGTGTTCTGATGTGAGAAGATGCTCACAATGTGCCATTAAGTAGATAAAAGTAATGGCACTGAGGACTGATGGTTTAATCGCACTGTAAAATAAGCTCACACACAGTAGCTAGTGTGTGCCAGGATCAAATACCTACAAATGGTGTGGGCATGTGATCTTCTCATTAAGTAATTTCTCTCAGGGCAGAAGGGACCTCAGTGTCCACTAGCTATTCAGAACCTGTGTGTCTGGAATTTTCCACTCTCAAATCCAGTCCACCAGCCTGGCACAGTGGCACATGGCTGTAATTCTAGCACGTGGATGGTGAAGGCAGGAGGATCAGGAGTTCAAGACCATTCCCAACTCCACAGTGAGTTCAAGACTAGCCTAGACTGCACGACCCTATCTTTAAAAATAAACAGCTGGGTGGCAGCAGCGCATGCCTTTAATTCCAGTACTCCAGAGGCAAAGTCATGCCGATCTCTATGAGTTCAAGGCCAGCCTGGTCCATGGAGATAGTTCCAGAATAGTCAAACCTACACAGAGAAACCCTGTCTCAAAAAAAACCAGACAGAAAGCTAGCAGGATGGGTCAGCCAGGAAAGGCACTTACAAGACTGATCCCCAGGGCCCACAAGATGGAAGAAGAGACCTAACCCCCACAAGTAGGGCCTCTGACCTCTGTGTGTGTGCTATAAAGTGCATTGCTATGCCACAAAATAAACCTAATTTTAAAGAAGTTTTTAAAATCCAATTTACTCCACCTCCCTGGATATAGGTAGGCACCCAGAATAGGGCTCCTTGAGAATGCTCATGTCCTTTGGAGGAAAAAGAGGGAGTAGGGTGTGTGGAACTCAGTGTGGTAGGACTTGAAGCCACTTCCAGAGTGTGAGACCTGACCTGGAGTAGTAACAGTAGTGGCATTGATGGGTCTCCCCATCCCAGTGGAGTGGCCCCCAATGCCACACCTTCCCGGCTTCCATCTGATCTTGTCTTTCCCACCACAACAGTCAGTGTGTGGCCGCTCTGAGTGTGACAAGGATTTGTTCACATGACAGTTTCTCCGTCTGCAGTTAAGGCCATGGCCCCTATTCTAGAAAACAGAGAACAGGTTTGCATTTGACTCATCAAACTTAAGAATTTCCTCAGAAGAGCTGCATGTGGTTGGTGGTGCTGTGCTGGGGGACAGAGGCAGAGGGAACCATGAGCTGGAGGTCAGCAGGGTTACAGAGTGAGACCCTGCCACTTTCTACAAGCTACCAGAATGACTAAATCTTAGGATAAGATGCAGCAAGTTCAGAGCCAGATATTTTTTAGTGTGTGTGTGCACACACACGCGTGCATGCGCGTGCACGTGGAGTCAAAGGACAATTTGTGGGAGTCAATTGTCTTTCCACCATGGAGGTTCCAGGAATTGAACTCAGCTCACCAGGCTTGGCTGCAGAGCACTTTTACCTATTGAGATATCTCACTGGCTCCTGGTTTTGGTTTATGGCACAAGTTCTCTAGTTCAGGCTATCAAAAACAAAACAAAACAAAACAAAAAAAACAAAACAAAAAAACAAAAGGAAACAAAAAAAAAAACCAAAAACAACAACAACAAAAAAAAACCAAAATAAACCCCTCTGAATCCTCTGGTCTCTGCCTTCCAAGTGCTGGGATTACATGCGTGCTCCACCAAGCCAGATTTTATTCAATGGTTGGAACTGAATTGAGGGGCTTCATGCATGCTAGGCTCCACCCAGTGAGTTGTGTTCACATTCCCTTACCAAGTGCCTTTAGACATTGTACTTTCTCCTTTGTTACACTGGTAATGATGTCACCTTGGGGACCATTTCAGTGCCTGGCTGAGAGGGCTGGGTGGTGTTCTGTTGTAGATTTCAGTTCCCAATCATGCTTGAATTTCCGTCCTATCTGTGCATGTCTCTGTTCTAGCCTTGGGTACCAGCTAGGTTGACTGTGACAGGGAACTGAGTTTGAGATGAATATGGATAAGACTTAGACTCAATGGCTTCTTCAGGACAGTTTTGGGAAGCTGAGTATGGTGGTATATGTCTGTAATCTTAGCTCTCAGAAGGCTGAAGGAGGGCAGTAGAAGCAGAGGCAGGGGATTAAGAGTTCAAGGCTACCTTCAGCTACACTTCAACTTTGAAGCAAGTATGGGCTAGATGAGAACCTATCTCAAAACAACCAAAGAAATGAATAGGAATATATATATATGCATACTTATATATACATATTCCCCCTCCCAAGACTTATTTATTTGCCTACTAACATGCTTACTATGCACGAAACTCTGGGTTCTTCCGCAGCACCCAAACTAGACTAGATATGACGACTGGAAAGAGAACAGAGAGAAACAGGTCTCCCTAGGCTGGGTAGGCATCACCTCATTTTCCAACAGCCCACCACCAAAGACTTGCTTCTGCTTCTGACTCTGTCCCTCCTTTTAGGTGACACCATTAGCCCACTGCAGCCCCCTGTGGCAGGATGACTCGAGGATGCGGATGATCTGCGGTACAGCCACAGCCTGGCCAAGGTCCGCATGCCGCCACAACCCCGGCCCCTGTCCGCTAGCCCGGGCCCCACACTCCCACCAGGCATCCCTGTGGACGCAGGAAGCACGGGAGTGAGTCTTCGGAGTCTTCGGAGCAAGCAAGTGACCGACAGTGGGACCCCGGGCCAGCGGCTCCTTGGCTTGTCAGAAACATTCTTCCGCAGCGGCTTGGCAAGATGACCAGCCTGTTCCGCAGGAGCAGCAGTGGCAGCGGCGGTGGCGGGACCACCGGGGCTCGCGGGGCCGGGGCGGGGGCCGGCGATGGCAGCACTGCCCCTCAGGAGCTCAACAACAGCCGGCCCGCCCGCCAGGTGCGCCGCCTCGAGTTCAACCAGGCCATGGACGACTTCAAGACAATGTTTCCCAACATGGACTACGACATCATTGAGTGCGTGCTGCGTGCCAACAGCGGCGCTGTGGATGCCACCATCGACCAGCTGTTGCAGATGAACCTGGAGGCGGGTGGTGGCAGCGCCTATGAGGACAGCTCGGACTCGGAAGACAGCATCCCACCAGAGGTAGAGTAACGGTCGGACAGTCCACACCAGTCGGGGTCTAGTCTCTCTCGGTGGCTCTGGATTGCTCCCCACCCTGGAGGATGGCTGACTTCTAACCAAGTATCTCACTTTTCCTTTGAGAAACTTGATCAGGTGGTGACCTATATTATGGATAGCAATCGTGCAGTCATTCAACAAACACTCAGCAAGCAAGCACACACTCACTGGTATCCTAAGGATTGGACAAGACCCCAGAGTAAGGTGCTTGTTTAAAATGTAGGTACATAGGCCCCACTCCAACATCTGACCAATCAGATCCAAGCCTGAAGTCCCTTGTGTATATTTTTCAGGAAAGGCTCTTGATGGCAGAGTATTTATTACCTCAGCCAACCAAATCAGGCAATCAAGCTCACAGGCTAGTGTGGGTTGGAGACAGGAGCTGGACCAGAGTGGGGAAGGCAGAAGCAGAGGAGAAACACACACACGAAGAACAAAGAAAGAATGGGAACTGGCCCAGGACCAGAGACGGGGTGAGAGGCCAGTAAAGTCCATACCCTCCCCTTTGGGAGTGGGGGGCACCCTATATAGACAGGAGCTGGAGATGGCTGCAGAGAGATTTCAGAATCATCAGCTCCAGCCCTCAGATCCACATAAGCAGGGAGCCATCCCCAGGGTCCAGAACATGACTAGCCATAGTGATTCAAGGCCCACTTTTGAGGGTGGCTGGTTTTCTATGGCCCCATTCAGGAGTTCTGTGTCTGGACAACCCCCAGTCTAAAAGGACATGCAGTTCTCGGGGCAAAGGGTGAAGCTTCCAGTGTGAGAGCCATGCATGAGACAAGCATCAGCAGAGAGGAGAGAACTCCACTGTGGTCTTTTCCAACACTGACGGTTGATTTCAGGGCCCCGTACACCCTCTATCATGGAGCCACATCCCAGCCCTCTTTTTACACAGGATCTCCCTATGCAGCCCAGTGAGTCTTCCTCTGTGGTCTAGGCAGCCCCTGAACTTCCCATCCCCCGGCCCTGACTTCTCCAGTAGCTGGGATGACAAGCATGCTCCACCAGGCCCAGCTGAATTCCACTCTCTCCAGAGTCCAGACTGTGCTGGGCATCTCAGTTGCTTCAGAAATACATCTTTATCTCATGTTTACATGAGAACTCTGGACCAGATCTGACTTCAGGGCCTTCTTGCTCCTTCTCCTCTATTCCCTCCTTAGTGAGTGCTTCTAGAATTCTCCCTCCACGGAGGAGAAGCTGTAGGAGTGGTGTGTTCCACCCAGGCATATAGCAGCTACAAGGGGAAGGTTTGCAATGAGTAGATGTTACTACCGCACTAGTGTGTGTAAGTGAGTGCATATGTATGCATACATGAGTGTGAATGAGTGTAGGAGTGTGTGTAGGCCAGAGATCAATTTGGGGTGCTATTTCTCAGGAACTAGCTACCTTGTTTTGGGGGACAGAGTCTCTCTCTAGTTAGGCAAGGCTGGCTGGCTAGGGAGCTCTAGGGATAACTGCTGTGCCCTACAGGCCCTGGCATTACTAGTGTGGGCCACTAGCCCAGCTTTTCACACAGGTGCTGTGTATTTAATTCAAGTTCTCAAGGTTCTGTGGCAAGCACTTCCTGTCTGGGCCATCTCCCCAGCCCTGTTAATGCTGCTGACAGCTTTCTGTCATCTTTTCCTCTGTCACATACGCCTTTGACCTGCCTGGATTAGTCAATGGAGAGAACACTGGAGAATCCAGCCCCTTCTTGTTTAAAGGAGGTATGAGTATGCGTACGTGTGTGCACGTGTAGGTGCATTCCTTCAGTGTGAGGTGGGAGTTCCCTGCATGCTTTGACTCTCTATGGTCCTGTTGGTTCTGATGGTCTGGCGGGCGGGCCGTGTCTTACTTTTTGCAAAGTGCCCTTGGCATCACTAGCCTCAGCAAGGATTCTTCTGTCCCAGGCATCCATCCTGTGCTGCACTTCTGTTCCCAAGCAGTCTGTTGTCCCAGTTGAACCCCATCTCTGTTCTCCTTGGGTCTCTCCCAGCCCCCACCTCTGAAGCCCTGCCTGGGTCCATCAGCAGGCAGTTCCTGAGCCAGTGCAATGTGCTACAGAAAATTTATGAGCAGCAGTAAGAATGACAATAACTGCTGACTGGAAAAAGCCCCCTCTCTAGAGGCTGATGGATGGTGGCTGGCCCAAGGGGTATCCTTGTCATAGAGAAAGAGCTTCTGTCAGATAAATGGCCCTGACCCTGCTTCCCTCCCAGACTCTGGAACACCTGGCAGGCATCCATCACCCACAGTGAGTTAGGCCAGGAAGCCACAGAACCTCCGGCACCTTTAGAGCCAGAACAAGCTCCTTGTGGCTGGAAAGATGGAGCAGGGGCAGGAGGGTGCCAGGGTTCCCTTTCTGGGATCACACATCTTCCTTTCTGGAGCTGTCCTGTCCACCACCTGCCTCCTTTTGAAGCATTCCTCTCTGGAGGCTGAGTTTGCTACTTCAGGAAGCTGCCCTGCAGTGTACGGGACCTGCCTGCATCTCTGTGATCCTTGAGTCTGGGTGCATGCCACAGATCAGAGGAAACCCATGGATCTCTTCTCTCCCTCCCACCACACTAAGCTGACCTTTGTCCTTAGAGCCAAGGGCTGTGGAAAACGGGGGGTATGCAGACTGGGAGAGGCAGCTTCTCGTCCTCTGGGCACCCTAGAATCTTGCTGAACACCTCCTTGCTAGGCAACAGAACAAGGAATCACCAGGGACCAGGACCCCATCCTCAGCACCATTTCCCCGGCGTTTCTCTCCTTTCTAATGGAATGTGGGGTGAACAGCGTGGTGGCCTGGCCAGCCAGGCGACCTCATTCTTCTTTTTCTCCAGAAGCATCTGTTTAAATACTTTCCGCCTCACAGAAAGGAACATGCATTCCAGGGCGGGTGCCTCTTTGGGTCAGGCTGGTGTGCCGAGCACCGCAGTGCATGCTCACTACCAGGGCATCCCTGCCAGCCTCCCTGTGCTGGACATGGCCGGCCTAGGTCTCAGATGTGTCAGTGAAACCTGGACTGACGGAAGCAGAGACACAGCTTCAGGGGTGACTTCAACAAGCTCAGAGTTCAAGTGGGGCTGAGTCAGTTGGGGCTTCTGAGCCCTTTCCAGGTTCTTTGGTCTCTAAGAAAGTGGGAACAGAGCTGTGAGGGCAGGGTAGGGTGAGATGTGTGACAGGGACCTGCCCAGATGCCTGTGGGGGCAGATTCATTACACTAAATAAAAGGAACTCAGCCTTCATCCCACCCTGGACTTTTCTCTGCTTCGCTTCCTGCCTCCAGGGTAAAGAGAAGGGTCTAGCTGGACAGTGGGTAATTAGGCTGCTCACCCTGAGCATCTGCCTGGGTGTGCAGGCTGCCTGAGGGGAGGACGTCACTGTGGAGACCATGGTCCATGTTGAAGATTCCAATCTAAAAACCAGTGAGTGGTTTTGCCTTGTCACTCAACCAGACTCTGCCTCACAGGGTCTGTGATCCAAGCCACTCAGCAGGCTGGAGCAGGAGGATCACAAGTGTTGTAGACTGCTGTCCTCTGAGGTAACATGGCCATTACCATTTTAGTCAGAGCACCTCACAGCAGCCCTTCAGCAAGCTTGGGCCTGTTCCCTCACAGAAGGCAGGGAGGGTCATTACAGAGCCTCCTGAAACTCCTGAGATTTCAGCTCCTCCCTCCTACACCAGCTGTGTGCATTTCTGCTCCAGCTGCAGGAGGACCGAGATGCTGCAGTAAACAAGAGGTTAACGGGAATCGGGGCTTTCAGGAAGTTATTAACCCAGGCTGGGCCTTTTGGTGGTACAACTGTTGGGGGCGGGATCACCCGCTAAGTGACCCCTAGATTTGGGAGAGATCACTTGGTGTCCTCTCTTGTTCACACATCCCCAGGGGAGGAAATGAGACCAGTCAGGGCAACTTAGACCCTATCTTAAAATTCAAGGTAAAAAGAGTTGGGCTGTAGCTCAGTGGTAGAGCATTTGCCTCATGTGTGTGAGGCTCTGGGTTCAATCCCAGGCACCCCCAAACAAATAAAACACACTCAGGCCTGAATTTCCTCATCCATAAAATGGGATTTCACTTGCTAGACTGGTAGGGTTAAGATGAAAAGTTTAGGGGGATGCACAGCGGGGTGGGGGGTATGAATGACATCATCGTCATCATCAGAGGATAGTACAGATGTACAGAGGACACTGGTCTCAAGTATGCAGCCCATGAAGCTTTCATAGCACATGATAGGCACCACACTCGATGAACCTCTCCCACAGGCCTGGAGCCTCCAGCTTCCCACCCTTACTGTCTCTCATTTCCTGATCTTGAGCATTGCCTGGATACACCACTGCCATGATCAGTCCTTTGGGGCCATGTGTTGTCCTCTTTACTGAGTATGATCACAGAGCCATGGAAGCTACCTGTTAGTGTTAACGTTAGCACGAAGCTGGCTTTGCAAAGGAGTGGCTTCCAGCAGCAATGCACAAAACTCCTTAGGACAGGTCCCCACCCGTACTTGATCTTACCGGAACGCCACTGAGCTTCAAGGATGGATTATTAATATCATCATCAATAATTATTACTATGTATCTTCTTCTTGTCCCTGATTTAGATCTTGGAAAGGACTTTGGAACCGGATAGCTCTGAGGAAGAGCCCCCACCCGTGTACTCACCGCCAGCTTACCACATGCACGTGTTCGACAGGCCTTACCCAATGGCCCCTCCAACACCACCTCCCCGGTGAGAATATACTTTGTCTCAGAGCATAGTAGACAGAGATGGAGACAGGAGTTGGGGTTATATGAAACAGAGTGGAAAACTGGCTTCCCCCACAAGAGATTATTCCACCAACTGCAAACTTCTACTGTAACAAGGTACACTTTATCTAGACACCAAAGAGAACTTTCAAAACTTTAGCATTGTGGGGTTGAGGAAATGGTTCAATAGGCAAAGCTTGTTGCACAAGGTTGGGGGCCTGGGTTTGGATTCTTAGCCCTCTACATATAAAAGCTGGGCATGGCGGTGCACATCTGTAATACCAAAGCTGGAGAGGCAGAGGCAGGCAGATCCTGGAGTTCAGTAGCCACCTGATTTAGCCAATCAGCAGGTTCCAGGTTTAGTGAGAAACTATCCTCAGAATAACTTGGAAAGCTAGGAAGATGACTGTCTGTCCAGGGACCTGCAGAGCAAACAGGGGGGCCTGAGTTTGGATTCAGTTGGGCATAGCAGCATATGCCTATGGGACACCGTTAATTAAATACGGTACAGCCTCCAGCTTCTTGGAACGTGTAATCAAGGGAGAGGCAGAGTAGGAAGATGAGCTCATGAAATATTGTACTATCCCTTCCCTTCCCAGCCTATGGACACATTAGGAATTAATCATTGTGCTGTCTCCTGCTGAGGCAAGACAATCTCAAAATCCCTGTCAGCCCAGCACCCCCAGGTAGCCATCCGTCACCAGTGGGATAACTATGTCACCCCTGGGCTAGAGATGCTGAGAGGATTTTTAAGCAATGTGAAGCTGTGTCTTTCTCTGGGCTAGTTTGATGATTGCAGACAGGGAGAGTAGACAGCAGGTCCCCAGAGACTTGTCTCAGCTTTGCGACTCTTGTTATTTGGAAGCTTAAAAAGAAGCCCCCTGCCAGCAGTGTCCACTGTGTGTGAGGTGCTTGATTTTCTGCATCCTGTGTGTGGTGGCTGCTGGGGGCTAGGTATGGTCACTTTGTTCTGGAAGCTACTGTTTCTTAGAATGACAGATGGGGGCGGGAGGGAGGGAGTGATATAATAGGGACCTGCTGTAGTGATCCCTGAATTCTAGGCATCCTGGGAACCCCAGGACACTGGTAGTGGGGAACTTGGAAAGTTGGTAAGAATAGTTGCCATTAGCTAAGTACCCTTCACATGCCAGAGGTTGCCATGGTTCTTTACCCGGTGATTTATGTGGTTAGAGCTGCAGTCACCCATTTCATAGATGAAGATACTGAGCCTTAGGGAGGTTCATTGCTGTCCCCAAACCTAGGAGCTGGGTTGTGGACCCAGGTCACCCTTCATCACTATGCCATCACCTCCCCACAGAGAAATCAGGCTGTAGCTTAGGGAGCTGGGAGTCTGCAAGGTTAGCTGGGCAGGACAGAGGTCATCCGTTGAGTCAGGGACAAGGGAGAGCTGGGACCTGTCACATGGTACAGGAGATGCAGGCTGAGAGGTGGGAGTGAGATGCCTGGGTGAGACTGGCCCGGAGGTCACACCGAGCTCAGGAATAAATGATTTCCCTTTGACTTCTTGATTTGTTATTGTTTTTAGTACTCTGTGTTTTATTGAGTTTCTGTGACAAAACACTTGAAAGGGTTGAGAGAAGGAAGATTTATGTTGGCTCATGGTTGGGGATGAATTTTAGACCATCACGGCAGGGAAGGTGTAGGAGATCGATCTTGTCAGCAAGAGGGCAGAGCCATGGGGCCTCACATCACCGTGGATTAGGAAGCAGAGAGAATTGGTCCAAGCTGGTCCCTAGTGACCTACTTGTGCCTTTAGATCCCACCTGTAGAGTCCATAACTTCCCAAAGTAGCGCCACCAGCTGAAGGCCAAGTGTTCAAATACATAAGCCTGTGGGGAATACTGCAGACCAATTTTGCAGAATAAATTCAAGTACATTTATTCCAAAGTACTTGAATACTCTCAATTACATCTATTTATGCATGCATGCTTGTGCATGTGTGTGAGTGGTGTGTGTGTGTCTGTGTATGTGTTTGTGTATGTGTGTGTGAATGGTGTGTGTGTATCTGTGTGTGTGAGTTGCTTATACTCTGGGCCCCTCCCCGGTAGATCAGGATTTAGGGGAGCTACAGACGTGGGCCCAGAAAGCTGCTGTCTAAGACATGGCCTTCAGTCCATACATCTTAGCATTAATCTAGTGAAACTGAGAACAGAAATATGTTCCAGGGAGAGGGAGCCGTCCTGGGAAGCTTCTGGAAGTAGACAGAGTGAATGGAGAGGACACAGGTTGTGGGGGCTGTGTGGAACTTTTTACCCTGTGACTACAGGAGACTCCGTGAGGCTATACTACATCAGGGTGCTGATGCACTGGTATTCAAATGACCACTGGCTGCTGAGAGAGAGCAGTGGTCTGGTCCCTTCATGTCACTGTGTCTCTGGGATGAGCCTGGTGATAGATAGGGCAGAGTTTCAGGGCATAGATACTGTCTTAATGGGTCCAAAGAGTCAGAACCATCCCAGAGTAACAAACCTGGAATGCTGGGATCCTTTGCCCAGGTTTTGCCTGAATGACCCAGCTATGTGGCTTGTGACAGGGTCTGGCCCACATGAACTGCAAGTCCAGACTTCACTTAAAACCCCTCTGGAGCCTCGTGAGGGGAGTGCACACCTTTAATCCCAGCACTTGGGAGCAGGGGCAACCTGATCTCTGTGAGTTCAAGGCCAGCCTGGTCTACAAATGAGTTCCGGGACAACCAGGGCTACACAGGGAAACCCTGTCTCAAAAAACAAACAAAAAACCTAGAAAGGCCCATCTCTGAAATCCTTCTAAACCAGGTCCAACATCCCTTGGGTAAGCATGCCCCCCCCATACTCGAAGCTCTAGTTTGGGGGCTCCAGGGGCTCAGTACCTGACTTTGCCTCTTTCCTTTGCCGCCCCTTTTGGGTCCCTCCCCTCATGTGCCTGAGTCACTGAAGCCCAGGAGACCCTTCCACACAGGCCGCCTGCTGTTTTGGTGTTGAAATTGCAGCCTTGGAAGGTTTGCCTCAAAGCTCATTTCTGACATTCCTTTCCAACAAAGGAGTTAGTTGCTGGGCCGCCTTGGCTGGGCTGGCCCCCTGCAGCAGAGGGTGACTTCATCCCAAGGCTTGGAGAAGGCTGAGTCAGTCTTCCCTCCAGGACCCCTGCCCAGAAGCCAGGGAAACCCCAGGAGAAAGGAGTTCTCCCCATGTCAGCCCCACCCCATGGGCAATCTAGAATGGCTGGAGGGCCTTGGTCAGAGTTTGGACCATCCTGGCTGGCTTCCAGCTGTGGCTTGTTGGTATGTGTTGACCTCATACCAAATGAAGCCTGGATAAGCCTTCTCCCGAGGAATGGCTGGAGGTGGTGTCTGTGGGACTGACAGATGGGCCTTGGGAGGAAAACAGAACTTGGGACAGGGGCATAGTGGCAGCATTGTAGAGAAAGCCCGGCCTAGGATTGTGTGTCCTGGGTTCCCCTGCAGGCGCCTCTCTGGGGATCCCTGTGTGTCTCCAGGCTGTGAATCGAGCTCCCTCTAGCACTTAGCAGCTGGTTTTCCGTCTGCTGCTGCTGCCCCCGCCCTCCCCTCATACCCACCGGGCCACCAGCCCAAAATAGAAAAGGAAAGGAAGTTATTTCCACAAGTTAGCAGCAGACGGAAAAGCTCCCCTCCAGTGAGGGGGCGGAGGGATTCCTGAAGCTAGAGGCCAAATCAAAGCCAGGCTGAGCCCAGCATGGCCCCACCACCCCCAGCCGCCTGCCTTTTCCATGTGTCATTTCCCTGATTCAGCAGGACACGTGTCCTGCGGTTGCCACGCAGCAGGCTGCTGAGGAGCTGTGGAGCCCCTGGCCCAGCTCCAGGCTTCCTTCAGGCCTGGGCTTGGAGACGGAGGCCTGGGGTCAGAGTAGCCGAGCCCTTCTTCCTCTCCTGTCCTGGCCATCTGGTGCGGGCACACCTTGCCTCAGAAGAGGCCCCATAGACTCCTTGGAAACAAGGATCTGGCCCTGGCCTCCTGCAGTTCAGACTGCAGCTCATAGTGGGTTAGGGAGATGCTCAGTACCAAGCACCAGGGGCCTGAACAGGGTCTTCCCAATGCTCCCCGCCCTTTGCTGGCTGTAGCTGAACCAGAATGGGAAATCAGATCTGTTCCACGGTCCAGGAATCTTGGGAGCTACTTTCCCCCAACAAGCCAAGGACAGGGTGGGCTATTGTCAATATTGTCAAGCTACTTGTCTGCTGTTGGGTGAGGGTCGGGGGTATCCGCTACTTAACAGTCTAGCACTATGCCAGCTATTAGGGACACAAGCACAGAAGCCTATGACGCCCTGCCCCACCCCCGGTCTATAGGGAACATTCACAAAGTCTGCATCTAAATCCACAATATTGACATTTGGGCCAGACACAGAGTGACAGGAAAGCAGCCAGGGCCAAGGCCAAGGCTGAGAAATGAAGGAAGCAGAGCTGACTGAGGAGAGAATCGGGTCCTCACTGCTCCTGGCCTGGATGTCTTCTTTCTTGGTGTGCCAGTCCCTCATTCAGCAGAATACACGCCTGTACCTTTGTCCTGAGGGTAGCATGGCCTGGCACAGTCTGAGTAAGACTTCCATCCACCTGAGGACCTGTGGCAGCCAGCAGGGCTGTGGCTAGGCCTGACGCCTCTGGCTCTCCTCACTCTCACCCTCCAGGATTGATGTCCTGGGCTCTGGACAACCTGTAAGCCAGAGTCGCTATAGGAACTGGAACCCACCCTTGCTGGGCAACCTTCCTGATGATTTTCTCCGAATCCTGCCCCAGCAGATGGACAGCATTCAGGTAACCAGCTGCCCTCAAACCTCCATGCCTGCCTGTCCAGCGTCTCCTCTGGGCCACGCACTCAGTGCCAGTCAGGTTTGCTTCTTGCTTTCCAAGCCCAGGCCGAGCCGCTTCTGTTGAATAGAGAAAGATGGATCCATGACCTTGCTTCTCATCTGGCCCGATTGGTTCCTGGTGGGCCCAGGGAAGGAGCAACCTCAGGAGGCTCTCCGGCTGCACCTCAGGCTAGAGGGAGGGAAATGGAGTAGCTAATGGTGGGATCCAGGGCTGCTCCTCCCTCTCCCCGGAAGGTTTTTCAGATGGTAGCCAGGGTGCCCCTGCTGGTGGGGCACACAACTGGTGAAGGGAGGGGTGTGGGACCAGAGACCACGGACAGGTGCTTGAGCTGTTCGAAATCGCTCTTCAGGAGAAGGAACGAGGTGGCCCTAGGTTGGGAGGGAAAGTCCTTTTTAAAACAAATAAACAAACAAAAACCTATGTTTAATTTTATGTACATTGACTTGTATATTTCAAATTCCCTGGAACTGGAGTTACAGACAGGTGTGAGCTGATGTGGGTGCTGGGAATTGAACCCACGACCTCTGGAAGAGCAGACACTACTCTTAACCACTGAGCCATCTCTCCAGCCCCAGAAAAGTCCTTTTAATGCCCTCCCTGCTCTTGCTGCAGAGACAGTTCTGAGTTGTTCCAGTGAATTTTGGCCAATGACTGTACCTATTGGGAGAAGGGGACTACGGGACAGGACTGGAGGATTCTGGGAAAGCACACATGCACATGCAGGTGTACATGGGTTTAAGTCCGTGATCTGTATGCTTACTCTTCCTCAGGGTCACCCCGGGGGCTCCAAGCCTACGGGTGGAGAAGGATGCCCACCTCCAGTGCCAGGACCTGGTGCCTGCGGCCAGGACAGCCGCTGGAAGCAGTACCTGGAGGACGAGAGAATTGCCCTCTTCCTGCAGAATGAGGAATTCATGAAGGAGCTGCAGCGCAACCGTGACTTCCTCCTTGCCCTGGAGAGAGGTGGGCACCAAGCCGTACCATGGAAGAGAATGATGTGGGCAGTGGCCTTGGCCTCAGGAGGGCATTGTGCTGGAGACCAACATGCCAGGCACTTTCTAACCTGTATAAGCATAGCCGTCCCTGGGTCATGCGGGAGCCCCAGGATTCAGCCAGTGAGGGTTTGGGAACACCTGGGAATTCAGAGGAAGAGGGATGTAACCACTGGGCCTCTCTGCCCTGCATTAACCTTGGCTTGCATGACGGGAAGGAATGCTGCCTTTCCCGCCAACCTCTAGCCACTAGGTAGAGGTACCATGCCTTGGGAACCAGATGACTGGCTCCCTGGGTGCCAGAACAGGAGCTTTCCTGAGTGAAAGGGTTAGAGCAGGGTATTTGCATGGACTCTGGATGGGTTACCTGCTCCCAGCCTGAAGTAGGGTTTGGACACAGAGGCGGTCAGAGGAAGGGAGTCTGATGTGTTTGGGGAAGACAGAGCAAATGTCCAGCCAGGGTGTTGGGCTGGAGGGAGCGGGCCCACAGGCGCTACAGAAGAGGCTTGCCGGACATGCAGCTGCCTACGTGCAACCCCAGCGTTGATGCCAGGCAGGAAGCATGACTTCCAAGGGATCCTGGGGTCCATATCAAAACCCTAAAATAATAAAATAGGTTTGGACTCTCGGGAAGCTGCTAGTTCTGACACTCTAACATTGCGATGATTGGTAGGCAGCTGTTGTCACAAGTTCTTCGAAAGCAGGTAGACACTGTGCTCACATACTTTGTATGCGTGCGTGTGCTTATGTGTGCTTCAGGGGGTCAGCCTCCAGGAGCCTCCAGTGTGCCCCTGGGTGCCCTGGAGCTCACTTCTCTGACAGAAGTCATCTCCTTTTCCAGATCGATTGAAATATGAATCACAGAAATCCAAATCCAGCAACGTGGCTGTCGGGAACGACTTTGCCCTTCCCGCCTCTGCCCCAGGTAAACTTGCTCTCCTGAGGGAGAACATGATGGGCTCAGGGGACCCACACCCCAACTTTACCTTCAATTTTGAGAGCTTAGGGGTAAGATGAGGAAAAGGACCAAGAGTGAGATGCGAGGCCCCTTCCTTAACAGGCCAGAAGGGAGGCCTCCTGTGGAGTAAGATAGCCCTTCAGTGAGTAGCCCTAGCTAGGTTCCTGCTGTCCTGGAGCTGTAGGTTACCACAGGCTGGCTGACCTCCCAACTATTTCTGGATCTTGGGCTACCAGAGGACACGATGAACTGTGTAATGTTCTTAATAGCAGCTGAGACTAGGGAGGCCTCAGAGTCTGGTGAGGCTTGGCTGATGAGGCTTAATGCCTAAAAGCAAACCGGTAAAGGCAAGGCATGCTTGTTGACTGTACCCAGTGCATGGAGGAAAAGAGGGGGAAATTAATCTGGAAAGGGCTCATTCATTCACTTAAGAAGCTCAGAGCCATGCCATGCTGTAGGTGAGGAAAATAAATTCTGAGCATTGAGTTCTAGATGATTCGGCAAGAACTGTCTCAGGAGGCCAGAGAAGCCCAGTTTACAGTCCCTAGTATAACTGCCACCCCCAACTCATTCCAAACCAGCACATGACCTCTCTCCAGTGCCAGCAGCATTGGGGCTGACAGGCCACCGGTGAGTGACAATCCTGCCAGGATGCACAGGCTATATAGCTGAGCTGAGGTCGGGAGTGTGAACAAAGGCCCTGCTTTCGTACTTAGCCCCTGAACTCTGGATCTTTGGCTGTTATTGCCCTCACCCTACATACATAGACAAAAAGGCTCAGTAGTTTTTTCCAGGAGCAGAACGTGCATCCTAGAGCTGAGCCGGGAAGGCAGGAACAGAAGGGGAAGGCACCTGCTAATCCCAGCTCAGAGAGAGAAAATCCTGTGGAGCTGATTCATAAGCAAGAAGAGGCCAGGAGCTTAGGCCCCACCAGATGTTCATCTAGGAGTTTTCACAGAGCTTCTTGTCCTTGATTCCAAATTAATAAGGGACACTAGGGCTGCTGAGCTGGATCAGGGACTCGCAGAGAACCTAGCATCAAGGTGAACTCAGCATGAGCCAAGTTCAGGGTGGTGGGCAGTGGATGACACACACAGGGAGGAGAGAGGTAAGAGGCTCCCTCCAGGGGCCTCACTGGGCTCTGACTCTTGGTTGATCCTGGCTCTCATTCCTGTGCAACATCTGGGAGAGACTAGAGAGGGGCTGAACCTGGAACGAGACAGGGTCGTCCCGGCATTCTTGGCTCTGTGTCCTTTCCTTCAATTCACCAGAGTTAGGATGCACAGAGGGTCATGGCATGCTGACAAATGGCTACCATTGTGCCCTGCTCCGGGTGCAGAAGCCTGGTTTGTAGTTGCTAGGAATTTCCGTGATGTAAATCTCCCCTGCCCAGCTCATTTCTAACTGCCACCAAGGCTTTGAGAATATGGGACTGTTCACAGAAGTTGAAACCCAATGCCAGACAGCTTCCCACACTTGCAGCAGTTCTTAAGACTACTCCCCGTTGGCTCAGAAGAGGAAAACGTCATCTTGCAAGAAGGAAAGTACTCTTGCAACCTGCCTTAAATTGCTGTGGTTAGGGAAGAAGCCTACACTTCTGCTGTAATGAAAGACAGACCTAAACAACCGTGGAGGGGCTCCATCTCCCCCTCTCTCCTGGGGCCATGGCAGCTGCTCATTCTCTCTCTCTTAGTGGGACCTCAGAGACCCAATGGGCCTGGTCCCTCAGCAGGTGTCTCCTCCTTCCAGGAACCAGTGACACCAGCCCCACTGTGTCAGAAGATGCCTTATTCAGGGACAAGTTGAAACACATGGGAAAATGTGAGTCCTTTTCCTGCCCCTTCCTGTGGCCTCATGAGAGGGAGGGAGCCCCCCCCACCCCAGAGGAATTTTAATGCTATTGACTTTTGGTGAACTCAGGTGACATTTTAATCACAGGCTACCTCCCTCAGCCTTCCTACCTTACTTTTTTCTGCAACTGAATCTGGAGACAAATTAAGTTAAAATCCTCTTGAGCCAGCTGTCTGCAGAAAAATAATACACGCCAGTGTTCACATTCTCTGTGGTGTGGAGGGCTTGGCCGAGACAGGAGGGAATGGGAGACATTTGGGGTAGGGGACCTCTTCCTATGGCATTCTTCTGACCCTCCCCTTTCCAATCTCACAGACCCATAAACGGTGGCAATGAGGCTGGGCTACTTTCAAGATTTTATTTCAGGGAAAATTTTCGATGAGTCATAGAAATCTTAACACCAACTGTCGAGATGGCTGGGGAAGGGCAGGAAGGCCTTGGCAGCCGGCAGGAAAGATCTGTGGCTCTCCGGCAGGAATACCCGGATCTTGGACTGGAGGCAGGCTGTGTATTTGGCTAGTGGTGGCCTGTGCTGCCCCTGGAGGCCAACCTGGGATGGCACACTTGCTCCCTAGGTTGCTCTGCTATTCCTGTCACTTTCCAGTCCCCACCCAAGGGGCCTAGTGCTGCCCCGGCTGCCCCTAAACCTGGAGGGAAGCCATCAGATGCTCTGGCTATCTGGAGCGTGAAGGGCTCACTAGTCTCTCTGCCCCAGCCACGCGCAGGAAGCTGTTTGAACTCGCCCGAGCCTTCTCTGAGAAGACCAAAATGAGGAAGTCAAAGAGGAGACACTTGCCGAAGCTTCAGTCGTATCCTTCTGCTTGGCACTGGGTCGGGGTGGTGAGTGCTGGGAGCAGAGCAGTGATGGAGATCCCAGCTGGACCCCCTGAAACTGGACCTTCCTCGGGAGTGGGATCTGGCTCTGCGGCCTCCCTCCCCCTTGTCCGTCCTCAGCTCCTTGGACACTGTCTCTAGAGGCTCGCCTTCTCACTTTCCGTTGTTCAAGTGAAAAGATGTTTCCCTGTCTTCATACCCAAGCTCCCATCCCTGCTTAGCCAATGGGGCCCAGGATATTGAAAGCTGAGAAGGCAAAGGGAACAAGGAGAAAGTCACTGTCTGTCCCTGAAGATGGGGGAAGAGCAGGGGGGTGAGGGCCTGGCTAGGGGCTCCGTTGATCTCAAGAGCGGCCAGGAAGAGGCAGTATTAGGCAGTTTGGGGGTAGAAAGGATCATAGAAGCCTCTTGAGGCTGGTGCGTTGGCAGGACAGAGCACAGTCAGGCTGGGTAAGCTGTGACGGTCCTCACTGGTCCCTGGGATAGTTTTCCTGAACAGTCTGGCAGACTGGGAGCTGCCGCATCCACAGCCAACCTCTTGGATGATGTGGAGGGCCATGCTTATGGTGAGGCAGCTCTGGGAATGTTGGGCTCCATCTTGCTTGTGATGTGTGACCCTTCAAGAGGAGGCCCTTAGTGTTTAATGTACAGCTAGGGGACACTCAGTCTGGGGGGCATGTCAAGGGTTGGCAGGCAGGTAGCTCACAGAAATGTGGACCCTTGCCATGTGGTACACACAATGCCACTCTCTTGCTGTAGTCCCTACAGGGGTGTTCAGCATGCTACATACTGTTCCTAGACAATGTTCTCTAGGGAATGAGGGACAGACAGGCAGACCTCACAGAAAAACTACAAAGTTTCAGTTTAGCCAGATGGTGGTAGCAGCATAGGCCATTTGTCCCTGCACTCAAGAGGCAGAGGTAAGCGGATCTCTAACAGTTCACTGAAACCTAGTCTACAGAGTGAGTTCCAGGACAGCCAGTGCTACATAGAGAAACCTTGTCTCAAAAAACCAAAGTAATAGAAAGAAAGAAAGAGAGAAAAGGAACTTCAGTCTGAGGGCCTTGAACTTTTTACCCATTCCCTTCCAAAGTCCCTACGGGTCAAAGACCTCGCTAGGCTACCCATGGGTGAACCCTCACCATCTGGCTCTTAAAAGGTCAGGCGATGGGGCTGGAGAGATGGCTCAGTGGTTGAGAGCACTGACTGCTCTTCCAGAGGACCCGGGTTCGATTCCCAGCACCCACATGGCAGCTCACAACTGTCTGTAGTTCCAGTTCCCAGTTCTAGTTCCAGGCAAACACCAAGGCCTTGTTTAAAAAAAAAACCAAGTTGTTTAAAAAAAAAAAAAAAAAAAAAGATCAGGCGATAGCACCTGCCTTTAATCCCTTTAATCCGAGGGAGAGGCAAGTGGATCTCTGAGTTCAAGGTCAGCCTGGTCTATAGAGTAAATTCCTGGACAGCCATGGCTACACAGAGAAACCTTGTCTAAAAAACAAAAAGAAGAATAAAAATAAAAACGAGGGTCAGGAGACACCATATACAAAGACCAGAGGCCTTAGAGATCTTCTGGATCTCTGTCCCATTTGACAGAGGAGAAAGCCAAGGCCCAAGCAAAGGGTTCAAGGCCTCAGACTGAGCTTAGTGGTAGAGCCAAGACAATATCCGGTTGCTTTTTGTCTCTCTCACTATACCACATGCTGCTGCCTGGGCATCAGGATCCAAGCTAAGGGACAGTTGAGGCAGCTCTCCTGCTCAGTCAGGGGACAGGCCAGGTGAGGTTCTGCAGGGTGAAGTGGCTTCCTTTTGCCTTTCAGATGAAGACTTCCGGGGGAGGCGGCAGGAGGTGCCCAAGGTGGAAGAGGCCCTGAGAGAAGGACAGTAGGAGGTAAGGCTGGGACTGCAGCTTCTGGGGGGTGGGGGCAGCCTGGGTGAAGGCGCACCCCCACTGTTTTCCTCCCAAGGGTCCAGAGATGCTGGGCCGTGACATCACAGTAGCACCGATCCTGGATCACTTTTCTTGTGGCATTGCATGTGTCCACTCACCCCGCCTCGCTCCCCCGCAAACCAACATGTATAAATTCAGTTCTGTGTAACCTCAGTACCCTTGAACGCACTGGCTGTATAGATGGGGCTGGCTTTGAATTTTAGGTCCTCCTGTCTCTATTTCCCAAGTGCCAGGATTAAAGACTTGCTGTATCACACCCAGCTTTTGTACTTTTACAAATTTGGTTATTTATTCATTTGACAAACAATAATTACACCTGCCTGAATCATCATCATCATCACAGATGCCCTGAACAGGAAAACCAAATCAGCTTTGACCTTGACTAGTTTGTAGCTCTATTGAATAGACATTCGGAGTCACACAGTGAATATTAAGAGCATACTGTGTTCAGTCCCCTGCTTAGGCTGGATGGACAGGGATCTGGAAATAGTCCCTGGAATGGCTACTTCTGTTTGCAACCTCAGGGATGGGCTGCTTTTCCTCCTCTCCCTGTGGACTCTTCCAGAGGGGTGTACACCGAAAATGCCAGCATCTCCTGCAGACACTAGGCATGTCTGTCCTTCTTCAGGTGCTCCACCCGCAATGAGGAGCTGCCCACCCACCTACTCAGCTTACCCAGCTCCTGTCCTGTCCCCACTGCCCGGCATCTACTAGGCTTTCTTGAGCTATTGTGTGGCAGGTCTGGTCCTGTTTCCAGCCATGGAGGAACAGATGCCCATCTTATGGTAGTGTGGCAGTGAGATAGCCCAGGCCACAAAGGGCAGATTCAGGCACCACACTCTCTCCTCTTCTCTTTTCTCTCTTAACCT
>PVIH01000012.1:162876-173321 GCA_004025045.1 Sigmodon hispidus
ACACACACACACACACACACACACACACACACACACACACACACACACACGCACACGTACTGCAGAGTGACGGCCTCCAGAAAGGGACAGAGTCAAGGAGACCACCCGCCAGGTCCAGGGCCTGCTGTGCATTCTGTGTTCCTTCACACACAAGGCCCAGGATTTGGCGGAAACTCTTTCAGGCTCACCTATGCCTCCCTCCCAGAGCCCCGGTTCTTTTTCCTCCTCTTCCTCACTGTGCCCTTGACTCTCTCCAGTCTTCTTCCGCTGGAAGGGCCCAACTGTCCTCTTCCACAGCTGCTCTCCAGCTCACTGTAGGCCATTCTCTCCTCCCTGCTCTCTTCCTCCTTCCAGCTTTTCCCATCATACTCTTGACAGGTGTATCACTCATGTCTTTATTGTCTTTCACCAAACATCACTGGGATCTCACCCACTTCTCCCGTGGGTCTCCACCCGGTGTCTGAGGCCCACCAGAGTCAAGCCTGGAATTACTTTTCTACCCCTTCAGACCTTCTTACTTAGTGTACCCCCCCCCACACACACACACTAATGGGACACAGAACGGGTGGAGCAGCCTTCCACCTGTAAGGCCTTCCCATGCAGCTCCCTTTCCATTCTGTTTTCCCACCCCATGCTTGGACCCTGCAGTGGGTGTGGACTAAGCAGACTTCCAGGATGATCTCCCTCCCGCCCTGCTGGAGAAAGGGGGAGGTGCCTCAGTCTCCAGGAACCAGTGGCAGGGAAAGACCAGGATGCTCCTTTGATGAAAACAGCACACATTTCTCCTACTCCCCAGGTGCCAGCAGCTTCACCTTGCCAGAGATGCTCTGACCAGGTGGAGGTAACCAGGGAGAAACACCAGTGCCCTCCAGCTGCAGCCCAGACAGACGGTGCTTGCAGACCTCAGCCCAGGCTTCTTCGGCCACAGTCCAGCCCAGCCACTGCCACTTCCCATGGAACTTAGAATGTTCAGACTTGCTTGTGATTGGAGGAGGGGCCTGGAGCCTTAGAGACAGCAGCCAGCCGCAACCAGGTTTGTGGCTCCTCTATTGTAGATGAGCAGAAATTCATGACCCCCACCCCCTTAACAAAAAAGAGAAAGAAAGAAAAAACAAAAGAAGGAAAAGATCCCAGGAAGCGCCAAGGATGCAGTTGAAGAACTGGCAGAAATGGTCTATTGGAAGGCTCTCTGGACCTGAAGAGGACCTTCCTGCTTCTCTTTCCCGTCATCCTGGCCTGCCATCACAGGCTAGATTTACCCCATCTCCCAGCCCCTGTGGCCTTTCTTTCTAAAGGCCTCCTATATCTCTCAGCCTTGGCCCCGACCTGCACAGAACTCTGGACACTGTGGCTTTGCCTAGTCCAGCTCATAGGGCTGCTTCTATTAAGTAAGGGCTGGCTGTTAGCCTCCAGCAGCCTCCTCTTAACCCAGCAGGGATGGGGAGGGTGACCCCGGAGCTGGAAGATTCTGTCTAAGCCTGGTTTGGCTCAAGATGGAAACTGGTTCATGATTTACATCACAGTGGGGTTCCTCAGGGGCTGGACTGGTCCTGCTGTTTTGTAAGGCAAGGAGGTGCTGGAGTTGGGGGTGTGTGTGTGACTGTGACCCCCACTTAGAAGGTGCTGGGCTGAAGTGCAAGCGGCAGAGGCTATCAGCCCGAGGCAGGGGTGGGGTGTGAGGCACCTAGGACAGGAACTTGTCGTGTACCTCAGAGGTGATTTAAAGAACAGAGGTGATTTTAGGAACGCTCTACCGGCACCAACCACTGCCAAGGGGATGGAGGCCGCAATTGTGTCCCACTTGTTCCATGATCTGGGAACTCGTTGACCTTCAGAGAGAGCTTGGAAGCCTGGGCAGGCGAGGGGCCCTGGCTGAAAGTGGGATCCGATGCTTGAGTGGTCGGGGCTGAGGGGTGGGAGTGGGGGTGGGGGGCGCTGCTAGGAACTGGTAGGAAATGGGAGCGGAGTGGAAATGGGACCGCAGTCTCCCCAACTCCTGCCGGTCGAGCTTCCCCGGGCTCGGGAGAGCAGTGTACACAGAGTGACCAAGTTTGGAAACGAGCACAGTGCAGGGTTGGGGTGGGGGACCATGCTGGCACCCGGCCAGTCCTGTGACCCCTGGAGAGAAGGACAGCGCCCCGCTCCGCCCCTCAAGAGCCCGGGGCGGCTAGACTGTGCTCCAGACGCGTCTGGGCTTTCCCTGCTCCAGGGCCAGGCGCACGGAGGGAAAGCTCTAGGTCTGTGTGTGTCACTTTTGTTATTTTTTCCCCTCCCGTGTGTGGTTTTTTCCTTGGAGCGGTTTCATAGGAATTCCGGTAATAAAGACTTGGTGTTCGTTCTCCTGGTGCTCTGATGTTGCGGGCTGCGGGGGCTGGACCCTCCCTCCTTTCCCCTCTGCAGGGGATAGGGTTTGGCCTCTGGAGAGGTGCCAAATCTTCTGGCCACCTGCCTTGCTCCCCCCACTTCCCCCTCCCTCCGTCCCGGGTTAACCCTCAGGGTTGTTTCTAGGGTCTATAGAACTCAGGCGTCCTGCACACTGCCCCAGGAGGTTGCACCTAATGCCTGTGTGACCAGCGCAGCGCTTCTTTCCGCTTTGCGGGGGCGGGGGGGGGGAGAAAAAAACAAAACCATGTCTGCTGATAAGGGAGAAAGCAGAGTTGAGAAACCAAGCCTGCTGTGAAAGCACCACACCGTGCCTCCCTGCATCAAACACAAAACTTCTGGATTAATGACGTTGGGCCAACAGGAGGTTCCCAAGGTGTGCATCCCAGAGGCGTGCACCTCACACTTGAGAGGGACTGCGTGCATCTTTCTCTAGAACTATCTCAACTTCCTGTGCCGCCATCCCAGCTGGACTCCCTTTCACCCTTACACAGGGATAGGACACTGGCTACTGAAAGAGGAAACGGATGCCCTCTTCAGAACAGGCAATTCTCAAGGTTAAAAGGTTTTCCTTGTGCGGAGCCCAAGGCTTCCTTGCAGCATTTAACAACTTACCTTTCTGGTTCTGGGCTCAGGGTCATCCCTCCAAGGGTGTCCCTCTTTCTCTCAATGTTGCTTTTTTTTTTTTTTAACATTAGAATAAAACAACTGTCCCCCATGCCCTTCCACCAAGGTCCTCTCTCAACCCCAGCAGATAGAGGTAGGCTGGTATGGTGGCATCCCTGAGATAACTGGCCTGCTGTACTAGGCAATCAGATTCTCCTCCAGCCTTAGGCCAGTTATTCAACAATATTTTAGAGCTAAGTACACTGAAGGGAAGCTGTGTGCTTCTGGAAATGCTAGTTCTCACAGCTAGAGAGCTAGTACTGTGGTCTTAAGCACATATTGCTCCTGTATAGGAACCAAGTTCAAATCTAGCACCTACACCACCCAGCTCCCAACTGCCTGTAACTCTAGTGCCAGTGGATCCGATGCTCACTTCTGACACCCCTCTCTCACATACACACATATACATAAGTGCACAAATTAATTTTAAAATGAAATGCTCCATTCCGACCTTATGCATCAGAAAGTAAGGGTGTAACCAAGCAATCTGTGGTTCCCATACACACTGGTTCTTGAGAGCCGTGCTGTTAGGCTACTACTCCCCAAATGCTTTTTCAAAATCCCCATGTTTAGTACTCCAGATTAATTAAATCAACAACTTTGTTTTCAAAGTGCCCAAGGTGGTTCAAGTCTGTAATCAAGTCAGATCCAGGGCTCCAGGCTGTCAGGAGTTTCATGAGCAAAGTTGATCTTGTCCAATAACCAACCACTTCACAGAAAAGGAAATGACAGGAGTTTACGTGCCCTACCAGGATCACAAAATTAGAGCAGAGTTAGGCTAGCGAAGGGCTCCAGGCTGTCTCTTCTGAATTCTGCTTACCTCTTTGAGCCAGCTGCTCAAAGCATATTCTGTGTACCAGCAGCCACGCCCCCCGGGAGCGTGTTAGAAATGCTACTGAAGTTCCAACAGGAAGGCCCTGAAGATAACGCTAATCCACAGTCAAGTTTGAGAGTCACAGTTCTGCACCAGCTAGATGGCTCAGTAAGTAAAGGGACTGGCTGCCAAGCCTCACAATCTGGATTTGATCTCTAGAACTCACTGTGCAAGGAGAGAACCAACTCCCGGAAGTTCTCTTCTAACCTCCACGTGCATGCACAGACACATGATTATAATAAACATAGTCTTTAAAAGACAGCTCCCAAAGTTCCAGAATTAAAGAACATGTTTTAGCAATTCATCATATGAACATGGTAGCTTAAGAGACTCTTGGGGCTGGAGAGATGGCTCAGCGGTTAAGAGCACCGTCTACTCTTCCAGAGGACCCGGGTTCGATTCCCAGCACCCACATGGCAGCTAACAACTGTCTGTAGTTCCAGTTCCAGGCAAACACCAAGGCAAATAAATAAATAAAAATAATAAAGTTTTAAAAAATTATTTAAAAAAAAAAAAAAAAAAAGAGACTCTAAAATAGGGTTGGAGAGATGGCTCAGAGGTTAAGAGCACTGGCTTCTCTTCTGGCCTGCAGGTGGAACACTGTATAAGTAATAAATATAAAAAAAGAAAAGAAACTCTAATACATCAGGTCTGAGATTTGCACTTTAGAATGCATGCCTCCTCTTGTACTTGGTTTGCAGTTTAGCCTGGGCATGCAATTGTAAAATCTCGGGTAATTCTAACCTACAAAGTTCTTAGAGCCCTGTGCCATTTTGCCTAGTTGTGTTAAGACCGCAGGTGATTGTAACTACCCTACAGAGGGGGGTGGGGTGGGGGGGAGGGGGAGGGGAGAGCCATTAGCAGGTTAAAGAGTATGGAGAATAGACCCAGAAGTGAGGACAGCCTGCACTTGACCCCATGCTCATCTGCACATGTTAAGCTCCTGGAAGCCACAAGGTAATGTTCAAAGATTTCTGCAAAAAATGCAGCCAGGTTCTCTGGCCCCTGGCTGTTCATACATTTTGGCATCCCTGGACATTGGTTCTAACTTGCAAGGAAATCATCATAGGGCTGGATAAACATTTTTGCACAGAACAGGTGTGGTTATTATGCTAAACAGACTCTCAACTTGTGTCTCCTAGTTATCTGAGAGCGCTTGCTTGGGAGTTGGGGTCAGTGATCAGAACCTATCCTGAAGAACAAAAGAGGCAGGTAAGGTGTGGGATGGTGATGCTGCCAGGCACTCTTCTGGGATGCTTTGGATGTATTATTGTCCTTAACCCAGCAGTGAGGATGTGAAACCAGTACTACTCCCATTGTTACACACAAGGAAATGAAGCGCAGGAGGTACAGAGATGAAGCCGAGCTTTTCATATGATAGCTCCCATTATTAAGAGCTAGTACCTGGATTTGAACGCAAGCAGTAGAATTCCAGAATTGATGCCTAAATGCTAAGCTACCTGTTGGGTAGCAGGTGGAGGACAGGTGATATGATCCAGGATTCCGACATGAAATACTACTTGTGAAGAACATAAACGCCTCTCAGGGATATCTGTAATCCAGCAGTGTGTCCGGAATCACCCCTCCCCCATTAACAGAATATGTGAATTTAAAAACAATCTCCGAGCACATGCAGCAAACCACAAGCCTGTTGTTGTGTACAGAGTTCTTACGCTTATCGTCACAGCATAGATTCTTTGGTTGGATTAGTGATCTGGGCCAGCTAGGGAAAGCTGGAACTTTCTGGAGATGAGGGTGGATGAAAAAGGTCCGTGTAAGCCTACTGCCACCAGCTGGTCATTTTGCAAAAGTGACCGTCACTGACCACAAAAAGATGAAGTATATAATTTTTGCAGGAGGTCAAGAGTACACCTTTGGCTTCTTATAGCCACATTTGGAGAAATTTGCAAAACAAAGATTTTTTTTAGTTTAAATTGTCAGTAAAACTATATAAACTTCAGAACCAACAAGCCCTACTCTGCCGGGGGGACCATGGCCTGACTACAGGTATCACTTCTAGATTTTCTGTTTGTTTTAGTTTGTTTGAGAAAGGATCTCACAATATAGCCCTAGCTGGCCTGAAACTCACTCTGTAGACCAGGCTGGGCACAGACTCAGAGATCTGTCTGTCTCTGCCTCCCAAGTGTTTGTATTAAAGGCTCGCAGCACCACACCTAGCAGGTGTCATTTATAGAAAACAGAGTCACTGTTCTCTTTATTTAAAAATTCTTACTATTTAATAGTTTATCTTACTATTATAGTTGGGGATGAAACTCATGACCTCACATATACTAGGCAAGTGTTTTGTCACTGTCCTAGATCCTAGCTCTCAGGATTACTAATTAAAGAAAAAAATGTCAAGAGGATTATTCCAGGGACTCTGGGGTGAGCCATTGTGAAGTGCAATGCACAAGCCTGCCTTATCATTCCAAGTGTGTTCTGGATGCAGAACTCACAAAGCTAGAACCAAGCATGTCCATTCAAACTTTGAATGTAAACCTGGGAAAGTTGTTTACCCTGTTTGCAAATTAGCAGACTGGCTGTCAGTCAACCCAGAAGTTTGTTAGAAATGCAGTTCAGGGCCCTACTCCAGATCAGCCAATCAGAATCTGCCTTGCTCAAACTCCCGCAGGAGCTTTCTCCCAGATTCACAGGCCCTGAAATACCTGCCCTTGAAGGGGTCTCATCCTCCATGGTGGGCCGTGAAGCCCCTCAGAATGATTCTAATTAGCATAAGCTCCAGCAGGCGCAGCTCACGCTCAGCTCGCTCCTGTTTGCAAAGTCATACAGACCTCCAGGGCAGTTATGGGCACCAAGTGTTGATCTCTCCTCTGTCTGTGCGGCAGTCTCCTTCAGGGTAGCCACCTGACAGGGCGCCTTGTCACGATGTCTTGTGAATTGTTAGATGGACCACTCTGTTCCTAAGTGTGTCCTCAGGAACCATTATCAGTTATCTTTAAGGCACAAGTGCTTTGCACCAACGCACAGACTCTTCACCACAAGGCCTCTTCTGACCCACCCCTGAGACAGGATCCCACTCTGTAGACTAGCCAGAACTTGAAATCCTCCTGCCTCCACCTCCCAAGTGCTCAGATTACACGTGTGCTTCACCATGCCCAGAAAAGGCTTTCCGGTGGGTCTTATGGTTATCTGCACTTTACAGAAGACAGTTGAAGCCCCAGAGGGTTACAAAAAGTTCCACTGAGTCAGTGGACAGCCAGAGGTAAAACTGCCAGGACACACACACACACACACACACACACACACACACACACACACACGATGCATGCTGGGGTAGGAGAATATTTCCACACAGCATGTCTGGGAGAGGCCTAAAGGGCGGTTGGACTCAGGTGGCAGGGTCAGATATGTGCAGGCAGTTGTAAGTGGCCCATGGTCACCACAGCAACATTTGTCCTAACTCGGCTTTTATTCATCCATGCCGCTCACTAGGAAACTCACTAAGAACCAGAAGTGGGCTCTGCCTCAGACTGACTGTGGGCAGAGACAGGCCTGCTTCCTGCCCTGAAAGAAGCCCAGATAGACTCAGAGGTTGGGGCACTCACCCCATGTGGCTGGGTGTGGTGGGGGCTGCAGGTGTGGGCGACCTAAGGCACATACACAGCTAATGGAAACAGAGCATGACAGCCTGGAGCAAAGGTACTGCATCCTCCTTCTCCTGCCTTGCACCCTCCTCACCCGGGACCCACTCAATAGGGGTGTGTATGTCTGTGTTTCGAGACAGGGTTTCTTTAAGAAGTCCAAGCTGGCCTAGAAAGTCTATGTAGTCCAGTTGTGAAGCACTATAATTTTTTGGTTTGTTTGTTTTTGAGACAGGGTTTCTCTGTGTAGCCCTGATTATCCTGGAACTCAATCTGTAGACCAGGCCAGCAATTCTCTTGCCTCTGCTGGGATTAAAGGTACACACCACCACCTCCCAGCATATGATTCATATGCTGTGTATGAATGCATACCATTTCCCCCTCTCATTTAAAGCAATTACTGGGGCCAAGGAGATGGCTCAGCAGTTAAGGGTACCTGATGCCAAGCTGGGGCACCTGAGTTCAATCTTTGGCGTTTGCACAGTGAAAGTGGAGAAGCAACTTCCATGGGTCATCTTCTAGCATGTGCACCCCTCATAATTTAGAAATATTTAATGAAGCAATTACCTATTTATTCCTCGATCCCTGGTCTCCAGTATATGAAGCTATCATTTCTTATGCTTTCACCAACGGACTGGCATCCTCAATGTTTTGTCTAACAAATCCCGGTGCATTTCTTAAACCAGTGTGCCATTTACAAAGATGTTGGTAGAATACAGGGAACCTGTGTGGGAAAGGTTTGTAGACAGGACCCCAAGGCTAATGAGAAGAACACAGTTCAACAAGCTGAACCAGGTCTGAGGGAGTGTGTAGAGTGGCTCAGGGTAGGCTGTGACCTGTTCTTAGGTGTGAGGGGAGGGGGTAGGAGGTGGGACTCTCCTCATTCTTTCTATGCCCCTCTCATACCTCCAACATCAGAATCAACTAGAATCTAGCTGGAAGCAGAGGGCAAGGGGCGGGTGGGTGTGGTCCACAGAAGCCAGTTCCTGCAGTGTAGGGCAAGGTGAGCAGTGGCAGAGGGTGGGTATGGACCAGCTGGCAAATGGCAAATGTTCAGCTCTTACTATCCAATGTTATGGTCCGAACTACCTCTCCCTCATCTCATATATTGAAATTCTAACCCTAAGTCCATGAGAATGTGACAGCATTTGCAGATAAGTCTTTTTAAGGGTGGGTGGGCCTTAATCCAATATGATTACTGTCCTCATACGACATTAAAACACACATATCATTGCTCACAGAGAAGAGACTATGTGATGATGGAGAGGGCAGACACCAACAAGGTAGAAAATCACACTACAGAAATAACCAGCCCCAACCAACATGATGTGCCTGTGGTACCACTACTGAGGAGGACAAGACCAGAGAAATGCAGAAAGTTTGAGGCCAGCCTGGACTACATAGTTTAAAGTCACTCTATGTATAAGGCTTTACAGTGAGATTATCCCTTCCCAGTTGAAAGACAGGTATTTATATAGCCTGGCTTGGCTTCAAAGTTGCTTCATCACTGAGGATGACCTTCAACTTCTGATTCTCCTGCTTCGGCCTCTGGAGACTGGGATGACACATGTGCATCATCCTATCATGTTTTATTTGATGCTGGGTTCTGGTGTACCACAAAAGCATTCTACCAACTGAACTCTATCCCTAGACTGATAGCTCATTTCAGTAAACCACCACTGGGAACTGGGCACAGTGGCACATGCCTTTAATGCCAGCACTTTGGAGGCAGATGCAGGTAGATTTCTACAGTTCAAGGTCAGCTTTGTCTACATAGTAAGTTCCCAGCCAGCCAGGAACTTAGTGGTACCCTGTCTATAAACAAACAACAACAAAAATAAGCAAGGGGCCTAAGTGATGGTACATTAGAACACATACTGTTTTTGTAGACTCAGGTGAGAGCTTGTGGAAAGAATGGATCACTTGTCAAGGGAAAAACCAATTCTGGGTCTGGTACAGGCCTGTAGTCTCAGGTACTTTAAGGCTAAGGCAGAAGGATCACAAGTTCAAGGGTAGCCTGGGCAACTTAGTGAGATCTTGTCTCAAATAAAAAGTGAGAAGAGGACTGGGCGTATAAATATAGCTCAGTGGCAGAGCGCTTGTATGTGACACACAGGTTTACCGCCCTTTCCCATACGGTGGTCTGCAGGATGCCAGCAAAGGCTGCACTCTCAGGTGGCCGTAACAGTGACACTGTCGCCATCATAGGACAGTTCCTGACCAGCACTAACTGTGTCCCCTAGCCTGTCCCTTTCAGCCTATTCTAGAAAGCTCAACCTTTTTTTTTTCTCTGTTCCCAGCTAGCTAACAACTTCACCCTGTGTTATGAATGAACACATTTGGACTGTGGGCTTCTGAGCAGCCATGTCTCCACACTACCAACATTGTTCTTTCTGTGTGAGAAAAGAGGGGGCATTTCAAAGGTTCAAGATGAATCATTCCAGAATAACCTAGGGAGAAAAATCCTCCACTTTAATTTCTTCTGAACCGAGAATTTATGTCTTCTGCTTTTCTCAGCGAACTTGGAATAACCATTTCTGATTCTTTTGCAGCATAGATTGTGCTAGCTTACGGGCAGGCCTTGGAGGACAGGGGATTATGCACTGCAGACTAGGCCAGCAGATAGCGCCGACCAACACGGAGTCAGAAAGTTGCTGAGGACCCGGAAGGTTATATTTAGCAGAAGCATGTTTACTTCTTAGAGCAGACTCCTGTGGATCTCAGGGACCAGGACCTGGGAGCCCTTCACAGCTGGCCCAGGGGACAGAGACCTTTTCTCTTCTTTTTCTTTTAGGTTAAACATATGGTATAGTATCCTGGTTTATAGGTAGTGGGCTTGTAGACACACATTTGTTCTTTTCATTTTTAAAACTAGCTCTGTGTGCGTGCGTGCGTGTGTGTGTGTGTGTGTGTGTGTGTGT
>PVIH01000012.1:173421-230921 GCA_004025045.1 Sigmodon hispidus
GAGAGAGAGAGAGAGAGAGAGAGAGAGAGAGAGAGAGAGAGAGAGAGAGAGAGAGAGAGAGAGAGAGAGAGCTTACAGGCTGGTGCCCACGACCTCCAGAGCCATCAGGTCTCCTGGGAGTTGAAATTACAGGCTCTTGTGGAGCTGGGAACTGAACTTGGTTCAGTTCTACAAAAACAGTGTCTGCACTTACCTGATCTGCCACCACTTCAGCCCCTGTTCCGGAGCTTCGAGGAAGGAGTGACACCCGCCTCTCACCTTAGGCCTCAGGTCACTTGTGCTAAAGCTTTCACTCTCCAGCCTCAGGCTAATTAAGGTAGCACTGTGGGCAACAGGTAAGTGCCCTGGTTGGTTGGATCTCGGTTCAATCAGTTGCATATCGACAAAGGTACTTAAGTTCCTGAGGGTTTGCTTTCTCAGTCATAACGAGGATGATAATAGCTACCCTGTGGGTAGGCGGAGTTATCTGTGAGATAACACAAACAAGCAGCAAGGGCCCTGAAAAGCTTCCCAGCTTTCCCTTCTGGGACCTCCCCTAGAGTAGGAAGATTCCAAGATGACTTCATTCTTTTTCCTCAGGACAAAGAAAGATAATGGGCTCCATGGAGACCTAGGGTGTGAGTCAAAACATTCATTGGGTCAAAAAGTTTACATATGAATAGGAACTCCTTACAGGACAAAATAAAGAGAAAATACCTCTGAATCTACCCCTGCATTTTTGTCCTGGGGATAACAGAAGACCACAGTCCCAAATCTTTTAGCACAGATTTTATTTATCCTTATACAAACTCTGGAGCACATGGATGGATATTTTCTTTTTCCCCATCTTAAGGTTGGAATCCCACTCAAGGTGTTTTTTTTTATTTTTCTTTTCATTTGACCATAAGCCATGAACACTAATGTAAGAAAATACAGATAGACCTAGTTTGTTAATTTTAATAGCTGCATAAGTTCTCAAGGAACTCGTGAACACTAATTTTCCAGCCACTTTGTTTGTTTGTTTGTTTTGAGATAAGGTCTCTCTACATATCCTTGGCTAACCTCGAACTCAGAGATCCTCTGCATCTCAAGTGCTGGGATTAGAGACTTACGATACCTCGGCCCAGCCATCTGACAAATTTTAATTAATTAATTAACTAAGCGTTTATGGCTAGCTTGCCTGCATGTATGTATGTGCCTGGTGCCTGCAGAAGTAGGAAGAGGAAATCGAATTCCCCGGAACTGGAGTTACAAGTAGTTACGAGGTGGTTATGTGGTTGCTAGGAATTGAACTCAGGTCCTCTGGAAAAGCAGCTAGTACTCTTAACTGTCGAGCTTTCTGTCTAGCCCGATGGATTTTCTTTTCTTTTTAATCTTGTCACTACAATCAACAATGATGATCCTCGCACAAATAACCTGATGAAATGCCTTAATTTCCTACGGAGTGCTTCTCTTGACCCGAGACATCCATCCCTCCAAATCCATTCTTTGAATAGCTGAACAATGACAGGCTACTTTCCCCCAGGATTTTTAGCTTCCTCTTCGGAAAGCGTTAGTTCTGAGCGCTTTTCACTTTTTAAACTCCAAAGCTAGCGGGCGGGAACGTGACGCCTCCAGCGGAGGAAACGCTACTTGCAGGCAGCTTTCTACTGAGCGTGGAAGCAGATTGCTGCAGCGAGGCCTGGACGCTCGTGTCACCCGGGAAAGTGACTTCGCCCTGTTTGGGGTCTCAGTTTCCTTCCGTGTAGCCTGGCTGGCCAAGATTAGACTTGCTCGAGCCTGGAGCTCGTGGCCTCAAATTGGCTGGCTGCTTTGTAGCCCGGAGCTCGTGTGCCTCACCTCCGCCAGCCCCACTGTGTTCTTTCCACCCTGCCCGACCTGCTGGAGAGGAAGAAAGAAGAAAGCCAGTGTCACAGCCGGTCTTTGCCCTGGACCGGTCCTTCACTACTCCTGCATAGTTTCGGTGCACTCCCGCCCTTTCGGCTAGGCTATTGATTGCTCCTGTCTGCCCCCCCCATACACCCTACACGAGTAACTGAGCGCTCTGCTCAGCCAGTTGTTTGCTTCTGCCTGGCTCCGCCCTCTGGATGGCGCTGCGGCGGGACTGTGATCTGCAGCTCGGCCAGCAGCTTGTTCCTCCTTGGCTTGCTTGCTGCCACTTCCGCTTCCGGAAGCGGCTAGTGGCTTTCTGGCTTAGGTGACCATGGCCGGGAGCCGGCTGGAGACAATCGGGAGCGTGTTTTCTCGGTGCGTGCTCCGAGTTGGGCGTGGGCAGGGTTCCCAGCGGGTCACGACACTCGTGGCGTGGCTGGAGTGGGTCGCGGTTGCGGATGTCCGAGGCGGAAGAGGCTATCATACCCCCTTCTGTCTGGGAATATTTGTCGACGTCTCGTTGGATTTCTGATCTGTTGCTTTAAAGATTGTGCTCACCCACCTCACTTGGATGGACAACTCTAGAATAAAGAAGAGGCTGGAGGGGCTGACTGGACAGTCTTTGCGTTTCCACCATGGAACGGCGGATGGGCTGGGGGTGGGATGGCTGCAGGAAGATAGAGTGGCTTCCAGTTGAGTGTGGTGGCTCATGTTCATAATCTGAGCCCTTGGCGATCGCCACAAGACCGAGGCCAGCCTACTAGCGAAGTTCAGGCCAGTCAGGCTACTGGCGGACTTTCGTCAAAACAAAGACAGCCTGGCATGGACATGCTGTAATTTTCGCACTGGAGAAGTTCAGGGTTATCCTCGATCTTACGCTATGTGAGACTTAAACAACAGGGCTTAACACTTTGGTCTTGCTAGGTTGCTGTGGGATGTGGCCATGTCTCTAGGTGGGAAGTTCTTCTCAGCTAACCTGTGCTACACTGCTCTGGCCTGCCTTAAGTTGCTTCAGGGACTTTGGCAGGCTGTTGTAACTTACTGACCTTAGTTCTGTTCCCTCCCTAAGGACGAGGGATCTGATGCGCGCCAGAGTGTTGAAGGAGAAGCCGCTGTGGTATGATGTATATAAGGCCTTTCCACCACTGAGAGAGCCTGTCTACCGAAGGACCCATTTGCGATATGGCAAAGCCAAAGCTGCCATCCAGGACATTTTTTACCGTGAGGATCAGATTCGAGCGTGAGTGCCCATCCCTTGTAGTGAGCATAAGGCAATAGACCTTCAGAAAGGAAGGTTTATGCCTAACGAGCTGACAGGCTTGCTCTGTGGAGTTGGTCTTGTATAGCAAGTAAAATAATGACATCTCATTCCTCTCCTGTGGTGAGAGGAAACAGAGGGTTGGTAGGTTGGTTGGTTAGTTAGTTTGCTTGAGACAGAGTTTCTCTGTGTGGACCTGGCTGTCCTGGAACTAGCTCTATAGACCAGGATGATCTTGTACTCAGAGATCCACCTGTCTCTGCCTCCCGAACGATGGGACTAAAGGTGTGCACCACGACCGGGGTAACAGAAGTTCTAAGAAGTGCAATCTGTAATCCCTAAACTGACAGAATCCTGCAGCTAAAGTTATCTGTTTACTGGTGGTCTTTTTTTGTGTGAGGTACCATGATACACTTCTCAGCAACATCACCTCATAACTTTAACCCTGTCAGAGTAGACAGTTATTGCTTCTGTTTTAGTCAAGAGAACTGTGGAGCTCAAGAGCCCAACTGCCTGTGGCAGAACAGGAGGGTGTCAGATCTGGGAAGTCACATTCTGACTCCAAGCTAAAGTTGGCTATGGCTTCTGCTTCTTTGGAAGTGGAAAATGATCTGTGGAAGTTCAGAGCACTTAAAGTAATTTGAAGAAAGTGCTTGCATAGTATTTCTTTAGTATTTATTTCTTCTTTTCTTTCCTCTTGAAGCAAGGATCTTCTGCCTCTGTCCCTAGAGACCTGGTGTTATAGGCATGTATCACCATGCCTGACATAGTAATAACATATTCACTATAGAACATTGAGAGACAAAAGGAAAGCATAAAGAAGAAAGAGCAGGTCAGCCATCACCCTATCTTTTGAGGTAGTGGTGTGAAGACAGCTCCTGGAACATAGCTTTTTCACTTTGGAAACATTGTCCCTGCGATCTTATTCTCCATCCTAAGACAAAATACTAGAGTTGAAAAGGTGAAGAAAGGGGGCTGGAGAGATGGCTCAGCGGTTAAGAGCACTGTCTGCTCTTCCAGAGGACCCGGGTTCGATTCCCAGCATCCACATGGCAGCTAACAACTGTCTGTAGTTCCAGTTCCAGGCAAACACCAAGGCAAATAAATAAAGTTTTTTTTTTTTTTAAGAAAAAAAAAAGAAAAGGTGAAGAAAGATGCTGTTAAAGTGGTTTTTGTTTGTTTGTGTTTGCAGTTTTTCAAGGTAGAGTTTCTCTGTGTAGCCCTGTCTGTCCTGGGATGCATTGTAGACCAACCAGGCTGGCCTCTGCCTCCTGGTATTTTGTTATTTTTTAAAGATTTATTTTTATTTTTAATTCATGTCTGTGTGTGCATGTGAGTACTTGGAGCCCCCTGGAGGCCTGAGGTCTTGCAGTTTTGTGTTTTTTTTTTTTTTAAATTTACTTTTATTTTATGTATATAAGAGTTTTACCTGTACATTTATTTGTGTACCATGTGTATTCACTGCTGGAGGAGGCTGAAGAGGGGATCAGATACCCGGGACTTGGAGTTAGAGTCAGCTGTGAAGGTCCTGTTCTGGGTGCTGGGAACTGTAGGTGCCCTGGTTCTCTGGAAGAGCAGTAAGGGCTCTTAACTGTTGAACTTTCTCTCTGGCCCCATAATGCCTTCCTCAGTGTGTAGGAATTGTTTATTTCATTTTGCAAGTTTTCAGTTGGGCCTCTGTCAAACACTGTTTACATATGTTAGGCACTAAGATATATAATACATTCATATCTACCAGTTTTATTTTTGTTGGCCTATTTAGAGTGTTTGGGAAGGTTTTTTCAACTATCTTATGTATTTTTAATTCAGGATGATCTTGAACCCGTAGTCTTTTTGCCTCTACTCCCGATTCTGGGATTCCAAGTATGTGATATCACGTCTGAGAAAATCTCCCTTAAGTTGCCCTCTGATCTCCATTTGTGTGTTGTGACATGCACAACCTATCATACTAAGTAAACAAATAGATGTAACTTTAAAATGTTCTGGAACTATCGAGGTGATAGTTGTATGATTGATTGTAGTAAATGTCACTGGAAAACTTTAAAATGTCACTGGTACTCTTAAGGGTTCAAATTGTTTTTTATTAAAGTGGAGATGTACATGTGTGCACGTTTGAGGACATGCTACAGCATGCGTGCAGAGGTTGGAGGGTAACTTAACAGTTCGCTCCTTCCACCAGGCGGTTCTAGGGACCAAACTCAGGTTTGGTGGCAAGAGTCTTTACCTGCTGCGTCACTTAGAAGAGCCAACAAGGATCAGTTTTTGATCCACAAATGCTTCCCCAATTAACAACAAAGGAAGATGGGTACTCCTTCTTTTAGAATATGACTGGGGGACTTGAAGAAAACTCACTGTGTAAGAGCGCTTGCTGTGGGGCTGGAGAGATGGCTCAGCAGTTAAGAGCACTGGCTGAGTTTAGTTCCCAGCAACCACATGGTGGCTCACAACTATAGTAGGATCTGATGCCCTCTTCTGGCATAAAGTTGTATGTGTAGGTAGAACACTCAAGCTTCAAAACAAATCAGTTTTTAAAAATGCACTTGCTGTGAAACTGTGAAGACCTGAGTGGATCTCCAGCACCCATGTGAGAAGCTGGGCCTGGCTCCATGTTGTCTGCACCCTCAGCATTGGGAGGCAGAGGGAAAGCAGGTTGGAGAGCTTGCTGGCCAGCTGGCCTAGCCAAATGAGTAGCATCTGGGCCACTGAGAGACCTGGTCTCAAAGCACTGAAGAGTGGTGGATGAAGACACATGATGTCCTACTCTGTGCCCTCGGACACTTAGCGTGCATGTGGCACACACACAGACACACACACATACTCACACAAACACATACATACTCATACGTGGAATGGTGCATCTGTAGTGTTATCTGTGGTGACACATGCAGCTGTTGCTTTCTGGGGGGGAACAGGGAAGTTGGGGCAGAAGGTGAGGTGTGCTACATCTCACTGAGGTCCCTCTGCCCCATAGGATATATGCACTGTTCTTTGGTTTAGGCTCTGTAATTTCTTTTTTTTTTTTTTTAAACAATACATATTGCTTTTCTTTTTTTTTTTTTTAATTTTTTTTTGATTTATTTATTTATTATGCATACAGTTTTACAGAAGAGGGCGCCAGACCTCATCATAGATGGTTGTGAGCCACCATGTGGTTTTGCTGGGAATTGAACTCAGGACCTCTGGAAGAACAGTCAGTGCTCTTAACCTCTGAGCCATCTCTCCAGCCCCCAGGCTCTGTAATTTCTCAGGGCCTAGCAGTTACTCTGCATGTCTTCTGCCCAGTCTATAGCTTGTAATTAGAAATTCATATTTTTTTTTGTATTTTCTAGGAAATTTTTTTCTGCCTATGGACCTGGTCAAAAAGCTTTTGATCTGTTCAACCCAAACTTTAAGTCTACCTGTCAGCGGTAAGTATTTCCCAGGCCTGAGTAAATCAAGCTCCCCTGAGGGTTCCACAGGATTTTCTTGTGTGTGTGTGTGTGGGGGGGGCAGGGTATGAGACAGGGGTTCTCTATGTAATATGGAACTAGCTCTGTAGACCAGGCTGGTTTTGAACTCACAGATCTGACTGCCTCTACCCCCCAGTGTGAGATTAAAGGTTTGCACCACCACAGCTCAGCTCAGCTCAGCTGTCATTTTGAGGAGTTCTGTGGAGGTCTACCTCAGGAGCAGTGCTCTTTGTGGTAGCTCTCTCTGGGGCTTGCTTGCTACTGTGTAGCATTTTTGCTACAGCCCCAGCACAGGCCTGGGATGGGCTGCTTGGAATTGCAGGTTTGTGGAGAAGTACATGGAGCTGCAGGATCTTGGAGAGACAGATGAAGAAAAGTTATTTGTGGAGGCGGGGAAGGCTTTGCTGGCAGAAGGTGTCATTTTAAGAAGAGTAAGAGAAGCAAAGACTGTGAGTACCTAATTGTCACTGTTATTGTGACAGCCTATCGGGAGCGTGTGTGTGCTTAGTTGCACATTGGTGTGAATGCAAGCATACACACAGACAAATAGTATTTCAGTTGGGCTGCTTCTCTGTCAATGCAAGGGGTGCTTTGCCTTCAGAAACCTTGGCTCATGTCTTTAAATGCAGGTCGGGTACTGCTGTATTGAATATACTGGGGTTCTGTGACTATTGCTTGCAACAAATTGCTGTTAAGCTCTTGAGAATGTGGTTCTCGAGAAATGTTTGTGCTTACTGTTTGTCAGAGGAGAATTTGACTTGAGATGCGATTGCTAAATGTTTCCCTAATGCCAGAGCGTGTCTGGTCACACACCTGCAGCAGCTGTGGACAGGGAGCATCTGAGAGACATGCTTGTGCCTGGTCTTGTAAGCAAGATGATAGTAGTTACGTTCCCTCAAACCCTAACAGGTCAGTGCCAGACCCCAAGCTTCACTGGAAGGAAACCAGCCTCAGGAAGATGCCCAGAAGCCAAAGACAGCCGTCTCCTCTCCCTGAGGCCTCCCGCACCGAACATGCCCATCACTTGGAACACCGCTTGGATGGCCTGTTGGGACTCTGCTGGTCCCTCAGGCACATCTGGCTTCTTGTAGTTGCTGTTTCTGGGTTGTTATAAATCTCAGCATTGTGGTTTTAAAGTACCAGTTTGTGAACTTTTATTTCATGACATGGTTAAATTAAAGGTTCTCTAATGATTTCAGAGTAAACAACCCCAGCAAACCTTTAAAGGTGCCTGATGCTGGCCATGGGCCGTTGCAGCTGAACTTTGACCTCTTTCTCATCTGGATCACACAGATTCTAATTGCCCACATGATGCGGTCCCTTGGCCAAGTGTTTCCGTCCACAGGCATCGTTTGTACACTTTGCTGTAGAGCTGTTGCCTGTAGCTTGAGAGGCCCAGGAGAGATCCAGCCAGCTGCAGTGAGACCGAGGACCTGTCTGATGTGGGCAAAGACCAAAACTATAACTTGAATGTCGTGGGTTAAGTGTGTTGGAGATGATTAGCATGGGCTTGCAGCTCCTAGGCTGCTTAGAAAATGTTGAATGAATAAATGATCACACTTTGCTAAAGACTGGTGTTTTTATTAGTAACTGGATTTCTAAGATGGCAGGAGTTGGGGCAAGTGATTCAGGTGGTCTTCTCCGTGAACATCCTGCCTCCCTGGTCTCTTCATCACTCTGTTTCACTAGTAAACAAGATGCCTGTGGTGATGCAGTTCTTATGTTGTGGGTGGTAGTTTTCACCCTGCAGTCTAAAGTGGCTTCAGACATTCCTTATCTTGAAGCCTCTGTGGCTTTTCTAGGCAGTTCTGTGGTGCAGACCTTCCCCATCTTGACTGAAAATCGTCCATGTCTCAGCCTGCCCACCTCATTGCATGAGAGAGGTGATTGAAGGTGACTGAGCCCTAGCTGAAGTGCTTTTCTGTCACCCACTGCTTCCAGAGCTTTCATCAGCACTGGGGATCTCACTTTCAGGTGGAGAAAATCTCATCCATTTGAAGATACTAGGAACCGACTGGGTCCCAAATTCCCAAGTAGACTTTGAGGAGATCACAGACACCGTTCTCTGGAGGGTGGCCCAGGAGCTGGCGTAGTGTCCTCGTCCTCTCCTAGTTCTTATGCTTCTGGGTTTTATTTTTTAAATTCTGCATCCCCATCAGTATGGGAGAATGCCTTTCTCCACATGTTCTGGGATTGAGAGTCAGCCAGTGGAAGGGGGGGACTCAGGATGGCGCCTGTGAAGGAGATGGCTGCTGCCCCAGGGACTTGGGAGGCCCAGGACTGCAGTCCTGGTTTGTGCAGAAGCCTCCCTCAGGCTGTCCTGGGGTGTGGGGAGGATGGGACCCCTTCTTGCCTTAGGAAAGTTTGAAATCAATTGAGCAGACAGTGTCTTGAGAAGCACTAGCATGGACGGGAGCCCTTTGGATTGCTGTAGAGGCCTGTGGGAGAGGCCCAGGGGGAGGCTCAGTCAGAGGACTTGAGTTTGATCCCCAACATCCAAGTGAAAAGTAGAAGCCAGCCCACACATGTAATCCTAATGCCAGGAGACAGGTCGGTGGGTCCCAGGGTCCAGCTAGCCTCCTTGCTGAGCTCAGGCTGAATTACGGATCTCACTCAAAGAGGGTGGGTGTCATCTGAGGAATGACGCCTGAGGTTGATCTGGCTTCCACATGTACATGTACATTCATACACAAAAGGAAGCATGGTACAGGGTTGGGAGCCTCCCTGAATTGCTCTTGGAATACTGCCTGAGGGAACCTGATAGATTCTGTCATGGACCCCCTCAGCCTTTAGAGATCAGGTTCTATTTCAAATGGTGGTGGCTCAGTTTGGAATTTTTATGGTTGAAATTGAATATCAACTTCCTGCTGAACCCCCATAGGGACCGCACTCAGGCCCTTCACTATGGCTCATTGGCACCACACTTTGTGGCCTGCATTCAGCTATAAGCATCGCTTTCCTATTAAGAACAAACAAGGATGGACATTTTCACTTTGTGGCCACTGAAGCATTGAATAGCTTTTCAGGAGCAGACCCTCCCAAGAGCTCCAACAGCTGAGGAGCTGAACCCGGAGGCAGGTGCCAGACTTCAGTGAAGGTTGCAGAGGGCAAACCTGAAGAGCTGGGTCCTTCTGGATGTCCATTTATACTGGTGTCACCTTGTGCCCATCACAGTCACCAGCAGACAGAATAGGGACAAGCTTTGCCTTTGTGTTGTGAGGTGACAGCATAGCTTACTGGTTTTTGTCATGGGTATGGATGAGTATTTTGAAGAGTGATGGTAAACGAGTTTGAAGACCATGGGATCAGACTTTGATGGCCTTGGCAGCCTCGTGGAGGAGGGAGGGAGGGAGGAGGAGCGAGCTAGTTCCAATCACAAACAGGAGTGACCAGGAGACTGCCAGGGTTGTAAAGAGGGAGCCAGTGGGAAGAAATTGGCACTCTCAGGGAATAAGGCTTTAATTCTGCTCGGGGGGAGGCTACGGCTCAGTGCCCAGGTGGCAGGGATAAAGGGCCGGGTATTTAGGAGTAAGGTTCAGAGCTAGGAGAATGAATGAGCTTCTGGTGGTGGCTGTGGCAGGGTGGGATCTGACCTGGGAAGTGTTCTTAGTTAAGGATGGGAAGGAGAAAAACACAGAAGAAAGTTAAGCAGGAGCTAAGGAGCTAGCCAAGTCAAGGAATGTCCTCACCTCGTCACACATCTGCACACACGTCTGCATCCGAACACATATAATGTGCAATTGAAGCCAGGTTTGATAATGCATAGGAATCTGAGGCAGGAGGATGGCTGTAAGTTTGAGCCTAGCTCCAGAGGATCCAGATGCAGCTCACTTGGAGTCCCTGGGCCACTTCCAGTTCTTTCAGACCTGGCTGTGACCAAGCCTGACAGGAAACTGGTCGGTTTTCCTGGGTGTGTCTTGGAGTGAGGGCACAGTGTGGCCTTGAGAGTAGATAAAGGCCAGCCACACTGCCCCCTCCAGAGGTTTCCAGAGAGGGCAGGGGAAAGGAATGGGAGCCTCCACTTTTCCTGCTCTGTGCTCTTGAGGTCTGTCCCAGTGGTGGGTCAGGCCCCAGCATCCCTGCTGTGAGCTGCCTGGATGTTTTAGCAAGCCACTTGGTGGAGGTCACCTTGGCTGGTGGAGGTGGAAAAGACAAGAAATGGCTTCCATGTCACTCATGCTGGCCCCTGATTGGATGAGCCTTGCTCCAAAGCAGTGGAGATGTTCTCCAGGTGAGTGGCTATTGCTGAGGCACAGTGAGGTTTCTGGGGAGAGTGAAGGGTCACGTCCCCTACACATGTCACCATCAGCTCCTTCCTTCCACCAGGGATTGAGAGCAGTTTTTGTTGTTGCTGTTGAATTGCTAAGCTGACAATCACATTACATTTCAAGCTTAATTTTACCCTTGATTGACGCTTTCCCCCAGACTCTGACTTAAACATCAGCCACCTGACCTTCTCACTGCTCGGCTCTTTTAATTAAAAGATGGTTCCAAGCAACAACGAGTAGGAGTCCATCTATTATTTATCAAGCATTTGCCTTCCAGCAGTTAGTGAAAGGTCACTGGCTTCAACGGATGCTTTGTTTTTGGTGAGCGGCTTAGATGAAAAAGATAGCCGTCAATCTCGACTTCCTCCTGTTTGCTTACTGGCAGGACACTGTTTAATAGTCACTGTGGCATTTAGGATAGCAGGCCTCGGAATCATGCAGAAAAGTGCATGTGCGTCCCCTGCCAGAACACGTCTCCAAAAGTAAACATCAGGTTGTGATTATGGTTAATAATGAGATATTGATTGTCTGAAAATGTCATCGCCCCAGAGCAGTCAGCTGCAGCACCACTAGATGGCGCTGTGCTCTCATGCTGTTCAACTAGAAAGCTAGGTTTCTTTCCTTGCCTCCAGGTACCTTGTCTTTCAAGGTTGGCAAGTGTCCTTGTGAAATAACATGCTGGCTGAGGTTTAGGAAGCTGAGGTCCTAGGGTGCTATTGGGATGGAGTAGAGATGGGAGGGAACATGTCACGGGACAAACGACACAGGCCTGTGGGTGTACAGCTCTTTCCACTATAATAAGAGCCAGAGAGGAAAGAGCTAACTGCTGGCTCCTGGAGACTGCCCAGAGCAGCGTTTCCTAACCCTCTCTCCTCAATGACACATCTGCAAATATCATGTAGAGGGAGAGGGAGGCATAGGGAAGCAACGAAAAACCCCAGTCAGAGAGGAACCCAAAGCCTCACCTATGGTTGTCTTGTGTGGCCAGGAGTCCGTTTCCTAATCTGTCGGACAGCACTCACAGCATCCACCACCATGACCTGTGGGTCAGATGGCAACAAAGGCTGAGTTCTTGGTCCCTCTTTGCCTTTTGAGTCTATTATGGGTGGGAAGGAATGTATATTAGATTAGTGCAGATAAAAGAAAGAACGTGGGCTTGTGCCACCCCCCACCAGCCATTTGTTTAAACACTTGGCTCTCACAGTCCTGGACTTCCGAAGTTACCAGCTCTTTTGTTTGTTGTTTGTTTTTTAATGACAAGGTCTCAGCCAGGTATGGTGGCACATATCTTTAATCCCAGCACTCTGGAGGCAGAAGCAGGCGCATCTCTGAGTTTGAGGCCAGCCTGGTCCACAGAGTAAGTTCCAGGACAGCCAGGGCTGCACAGAGAAGCCTTATTCTGAAAAATAAAAAACGAACACTAAAAGACAAGGGTCTCGCTCTGTAGCCCTGGCTCCCACACTTGGCTGTTACCATCTCTTTCCAGCATAGTATTTATAAATAAATAAAAATACATTTTTAAGTGAAGAGCAAAAAAGGAAACAAAAATACCTTAGGAAGGTATCTACTCTTGGAATTTACTCAATGGTGGTAGGCTTCGTTAAAAACAAACAAACGAATAAGAAATTTATTTTTATTTAGTTGTTTCTGATGGGACGGAGAGAAGAAAAAGGAGAGAGAAAGGAAAGGAAGGAAGGAGAGAAAGAGAGAGAGAGAGAGAGAGAGAGAGAGAGAGAGAGAGAGAAGGCCAGGTTGGCCTTGAACTCACTTTTAGCTGAGGACAGCTTTGAACTCACAACAGCCCCTGTTCCACCTCCCAAGCTGTTATTCTGGCTCTCACTGGTGCCCTGGCCCTCCTCTGTGTCCTGTCTATCCTCTTCATTCCTTCCTCCCATTCTTCCGCTGTGTACACTCAGGAGAGGTGACAGGCTCATCTCCTTCCTCTGTTGTCTAATCAAATCAACTGCGTTCCAATCCTAATGCTCCTGGTTTTGAACATGTCACTTAACCATTCTGAGTCACATCCAACCCCAGCCCAGGAATTCGGAACCTAACAGACACTTGAAAGGACATATGTCAGGTGAATGAAGCAATGAGTGTCTCCCTATCCTGATCATGGAACTGACAAGGTCAACACCAAGTTCATTTTGAAGTACCAAAGTGGAACTAGATGCTGTCTGCAGTCAAACTTTGTAAACGCCCAGGCTTTCTGCAGCTGCAGAAATAAAGGTGCAAGAAAAATGAACCATCCCACTGTGAGGGTGCAGAGCCCGACACTGAGCAGCACACACCCAGGGCACCCGGGGCTGATGAGTGGGAACATCCAGCCTGCTGAAGAATTCTGAGGGAGAGGCTGGCTGTTCAAATCCTCTTGGGGTGTTTGGTTTAAAGTCCAGGATGCTTCTCTGTTTTCTCTTGAATATTAATTGCCTCCTTAGGAGACCCTCGGGGTTTTCCACCAGCCTCCCTGGGCTCTGCTGAGTGAGGCGAGTAGGCTGTCCATCCTGGTAGCCTGGATGTCGCTCACGCACACAAGTCACTGCCAGCCTGCCCTCTCTGTTCTGTGCCAGTACTGGGGTCTTGGAGAGTGTCTACCAGGGTCAGGAGTTGGAGGACAGCCTTACTCAGGGTTAGTTTGTCTCACTCCAGTAATGGATCAGGGTCTGCCTGCCTCCCAACTGCCTCAGGAAGTTCCCCTGGCTCTGGGGATGTCTGAGATGCTGTTTCAGAATCCTGTGTTGATGCTGAGGCTGTGGCCAGCCTCTCAGGATGCTGGGGCATGCTCCGGCTCTGCAGACTATTTCTGTATCCTGAGGAACTGTCACTATCCATCTTTTCTTTCACAGAGACCTACGAGAGAATGCTCTGTCACATCTTAGTTCAAGAAAAAATGGTGCTGCTTCTGAACAAGGAAGAAGATTTATTTTTTATGATTTTGGTAAATCTGATGTCTTAGTTTCCCAGTTAGCCTTGACTGTTAAATTCAGTTAAATCTACATTCTAGAGTAGCTCTGGTGTAGCACCCTCAAGCATACAAAAAGAGCAAAAAATATATAAATTATAACCACATACATACAAACATTGACCCTGGCTGCACGCTGCTCCAAGTTTGAAATGTCTAAACTTATAAAATCTAAACCAAGTGTTTCTGTGTAAGCTCTTGGTCTTGTATCGTTGTGCTATCTTCTTGGACTTGGCATTTATCTTTTTCATTAATTTTTTCCCCAGGGGCCTGATTGATGGCTCAGTGATTTAAGGCACTTGCTATTCTAGAGCGCTCAAGTTCAGTTCCCATCACCCATGTTGGACTTCTCACAACTGCCTATAATGCCATCTTGGGGGATCTGATGTCCTCTCCAGGGCTTCTCTGGTACTGGCACAGACATGGCATTCATACACACAGACACAGACACATAAGTACAAATAAAACTACATCTTAAGCCTGGTATAGTGGAGTACCCCCTTGTTCCCAGAACTTGGGAGGCTGATGTACCTGGCTATCTGTGAGTTTGAGACCAGCCTGGTCTACCGAGCAAGTTCCAGAACAGATAAAGCTAGAGAAAGACCTGGCCTCAAAATTAAATAAATAGATAGAAGCTGGAGAGATGGCTCAGTGGTTAAAAGCACTGGCTGCTCTTCCTGAAGTCCTGAGTTCAATTCCCAGCACCCACACAGAAGCTTGCAACCATCTATAGCTATAGTCTCATGTAATTCTCATGGAATCTGATACCCTCTTCTGGTGTGCAGGTGTACATGCAAACTAAACATCCACAGACATAGACTACATAAACAAATAGAGCCTTAAGACCAAATGAAATAAATCTTTTTACAAAGTGGGTTGCTCTTCTCACGTATACAGTCCTTCTTGATGCTGGGGTTGCTGTCTGGGATGCTGCAAGGACCATTACTGCGCCTGTTTCTTTGTATGTTTATAAGAAGGAACTCTAAGCTAGGCCTCCCCTCATTAGTGAGATGACTGGATTGGGCAGCCCATCCTTAGCTGTTTTAAGGTGATTAGCTCTCCTGCATGGCTGCCAAGGATGTGAGGGCCTGGGCTCTCCACCTATTTCTTACCATTTCACATGATACTTTTGCTTAAATCTCATTTAATCTTTCATCCCTTTACTCAGATATCCCCAATGCCTTTCCTTTTTATCATATGACGTGTTTCTGTAAACACCCATTCCTCTATTTTCTCCCCTATTTCCTTTGAACAAAAGCAGTATATAAGTAAGTAAAATCCAACTAAGCTCCATAGAACGAAGAATACAATACAGAGAGGTAAGCCCGAAGACTGGAGGCCCTCAAGCCTCCACAAGATTGTCACCACAGCACAAACCCTGGTGGAGTGCTTTCTTCTACTTCTGGCACGGTGCTGGGGCTCGAACTCAGATTCTCTAGTATGGTAGGCCAACATTCTACCCAACTGTGCTATGTCTGAGCATGTCAGAGTGCTTTCTATAGCCCAGCAGCTCTCTGCACACAGTCCTATTCAAGCTCACGATATCTCCACAAAACAGGATTGTTACTCAGCACCATGATTCAAGTGAGGCAGTCTCATGCCACAGTCTCTGCTTCAAACAGTTCTGCAGGCTGGGTATTCTGGTGATGTAACCTGAAGGTGCTTGCTACCATGCCTGCCAGTCTGAGTTTGATCTCTGGACTCACAGGGTGGAAAGTGAAACTGCTGGAAAATTTTTCTTTGACTTCCACATGTATAACACAGCACACACTAAATAATAAATAAATGATTTTAAAAACTATTGTGTGTGTGTGTGTTTCTGTGTCTGTGGTGTGTGTGTGTGTTTGTGTATCTAGAGTGTGCATGTATTTGTGTATGTGTCTTTGGTGTGTGTCTCGGGTTTCACAGTAGCCTGAGGCTCACTGATTGGACTAAATTGGCTGGCCAGTGAGTGAATCCCATGGATCCTCCTGTGTCCACCTCCCTAGAGATGGATGAGAAGCATGTACCACCATGCCTAGCTTGTTCCATGGTTATGTGGATGATTAAAGTCATGCTTGCATAGCTCACAGACTGAGCCAGATAGATCTCCTAGCCACACAGTCTATGATTTTAACAAAGTACCTTCCTGTTGGGTGGCCCAGGGTGTAGATTTCACAGTGCTGGGTGGTGGTGGGGGCCCTTGGCATGGACTACAGCATGGATGACATTCCTTAAAGTCAGGGTGTGCAATGGCCCTGGCCTTCTACGTAGTAAGTACTTAGAATGTTTAGACATGGCAGGCCTGGATAAACTCCACTAGACAGGAGGGGCCTTCCTGCCCTGGCTCATGATTTCTCAAGTTTTGAAAGCCCATTGGCATGAGAGATCTACTATCTGAATAAACATTGGTTTAGGAAGGGAGAGCCCAGTGTGGACCCACACTCTGACACCAGCCCTGTCAGAACACGGAGTGGGCTGCTGCCTGTCACTTCCTCCCTTGGCCACTGCAGACTTATTGAGCAATATATTATGAGTGTGCCTCACTCTGATGATGTGTTATGGATAAATCATTAAGGAGGCAGCTCACCGCAGTGATGTATTGGTGTAATAGATCATCAGACTGAAGCTTTCTCTCGACATACGGGCTGGCTCAAAGGGTGGTGTCATTCAGGGAAGAATTAACTCAGCAGCAGAGCTGGCTTAATTACAGGATAAAAGGTTCGAGAAGGCTAGGCTGAAGTCTACCCCACCAGCGTTTTGATTCTTGATGTAAAAATATAATTGAGTTTCCTGAGAGAACTTCTGATTGTTTCCAAACAACCTTCTGCTTTTCCCACAACAGCACAACTTGCTGCCATTTGGCTGCAGGGTGCTTTCTATTGAAGGCAGGGGGATGGAGGGGTGTCTTTGGGGCCTCGCCATATCTGAATTTTTGTCCTTTCTATTTGTAGGCTGCAGAATGAATTACGGGAGATAAAATACAAGAGGCCTGCCTTCCAGGCCTTTAATATAATGACTTTTGGAATGGAATGACTCATCCAGATCAACACCCGTCTGTAAGCTCATGAGGGGAAGGGGGGCTTCCTGCAGCCAGTAGCCAGCCTGGTCTACAAAGGGAGTTTCAGAACTGTCACAGAGAAACCATGGTCTCAAAAACCCAAACAAGCAAGCAAACAAAAAGCCACAAGAGGGTTTTAGAACCTTCATAGAGCTGGGTATGTTAGCACTTGCTGGTAACCCCAATGGTCTCATGATGAGACGGGGATGGAGAGAGGAGAATTCTCGGAAGTTCCAGGGCCAGCTAGCTGGGTACATGCAGGTGCAAACAACAGTTGACTGTATCTCCAATAAAGTGTCAAGGAAGGACCTCCACCAAGGTTATCCTTTGGCCTCTACATGCTTGCTGAGGCATGTACACACACACACACACTCATATCATAAACGTACACACATGCACACACAGTTTTTGTTTGCTTGTTTGTTTTTAGAGAATAAGGGCTGTAGAAATGGCTTGGTGGATCCAGGTTTGGTTTCCAGGACACTCATGATGGCTCACATCCATCTGTAACTCCAGTTCCAGGGGCTTTGACATCTTTTGGCCTTGGCAGGGAGGCCACACAAGTGGTGCACAAACATACATGCTCGCAAAATACTTACACAAGTAAAATAAAATATTTTCAAAGAATAAAAACTTAGCATTCTGTCAGCATATGAGACACGTCACTGTGACTGCAGCTTCTTGGGACAGCATGACTGTAGCCAGGTGAAAATGGCATTTGTATTTTGCTGGTTTTCAAATTTAGGATTACGCAAAATGACCTTTCCTGTTTATAGGTGGTCTGAAAGATGGATTAGTGTTTGCTGCCAAGCCTGGCAAACTGAATTTGATCCCAGAGACCCACATAGTTTAGAAGGACAGAACTGACCCCCCACCCCCTGACATGTGTGCTATATGACATGTGAGCTCCCACATACACACTAAACAAAATGTAATAAATTAAAGAAAAAAAAAAAAACCCTGTTGGGTGGTGGTGATACACGACTTTAATTCCAGTGCTCTGGAGGCAGAAGTAAAGATCTCTGTGAGTTCAAGGCCAGCCTGGTCTACAGAGTAAGTTCCAGGACAGCCAGGGCTACACAAAGAAACCCTGTCTTGAAAACAAAAACAAAAACAAAAAATCAACCAAACAACCAACCAAGCAAAAAAACTGGATCATTGGCTCCTGGGGACTGACTGGCGCGCCACAGTAAGGGCGTTTACAGTGAGTCTTCTGATTAAGTCACTTCTTCTGGCCTCTAAAAATCAAGACCATCTCCTTGTGAAGGACAGAAATCTGGGCGAGATAAGATGGATAATCCTGCATCATAGAATTTATTAAAGATGTCCAGATTAAAAATTGGATTGACTGTCAATCAATCAACCTGTTTTCTCCATTTTTCTGTCATTTGCTAAAAATACTCTTGCGTGCTCCTGAATCCCCCGGGGACCACAAGAACACCAGCAGCCCTTCCCCTTCACTTTGGAAGGACAAGCTTGGTTGCACTCCCTTGCAGAAGTCTCTGGATTTTTACAAAGGCTTTACTATAATTGTCTAAAGTTCTCCACACTCATGTGGTGTTGGGGGAGGGAGACGGGTGCATGAATATCTCTGACCAGTGAAGTGTGGGAGAGGCTCTTCCTGCGCACAGTCTTCAGTGGGAGAGGACGGGCTAGGAATAATGTGTGAAGCTCCACTGTCCACAAGTGGATGGGAAACGGCAGGGGTCTGTTGAGTCGAGGGACTGAGTCAGCATCCTTTGAGTTTTCTAACACATTGTGAGATGTCTGAAGTTGGGTTTCCTGGAAACGGACCCTGAGCTGGAGGGCTACAGGCAGGCTATGAGGTGGACATGTTATCAGGATCTTCCTGATGCTGCCTGCGCTGTCCTTGGAGGTTTCAAGGGGAGATCTGGAGCTGGGATAGCCCTGCAGAGTTGTCTAAGGTAAGAGTGCTGGACCTTTGCCTCCCTCCTGCCTAGACCCATAGGAAGAGATGTAATTTAGGTGAAGCAATTTCCAGTGAGGGATGAAGCTTTGAACAGACAGCAGTACTGGAGGGCCGAGTGTGGTGCCCTGAAGACAGGATAGATAGTGTCCTGACAGACCACCCTTCCAGCTGCCCAGACTTTCTTATTCTCCTAGTGAGTGTGTACCATCTTTAATGGTACCTCTAGGGTGGTAATTGATTTTGTTTCCTGGATTAATGGGAGAAACCAGAGTCCCTGGTGATACATTTGACATCCGGGCTCCACTGATGTTCATTATAGTCCTTTCTCTACTGCCTGTGGCAGGGACATCTTGTCCCAGCTGGCATCTCTGCTGGCCCGAGTGGCTTGTCAGGAAGAATGACCTGCACTCTCATTCCTGACAGTATGGATACTTAGCACTAGTTTTTTGCAGGTCTTGGATGTTGTTCGTTGAAACTAGGAATAGGAACACCAGAAGTGGTTCAGTTGAGCCATCTAGAGACCAAGGGTGTCTTTTCTGCCTTTAATGAAATGTCAGCAGCCCTCGTCTACACTCACACAATGTGCACTTAGCTTGACCCCTTTTCACCTCCACCAACTGCCCAGAAGACCCCCTCATTTACACACGAGTGTGAACTGAGGGAGGAAGGCCAGAGGTACCACCACTGTGATGTGGGAGTTCACTATTCTTTGTGGCCTCCTTGTGCTGGCCCTCACTATTCCATGCCCAGCAGAAGACCAGTTTTGGCTGGGCTTGTGTGACCTTGTGGTTCAGTGGACCAGACAGAGCTTAGTTCATGATGGGCAGCTCTGGATGGGCATCTGTCATTGTCACTCAGAGGCTTCTTCTCTACTGATGCCCAGTTGCATTCTGGTAGTGGCTTTTCAGTTGGTATATGGTATGGTTTGATTTTTTTAAAAAGATTTTATTTATTATATATACAGTGCTCTGTTTGCATATATTCCTGCATGCCAAAAGAGGGCACCAGATTTCATTATAGATGGTTGTGAACCACCATGTGGTTGCTGGGAATTGAACTCAGGACCTCTGGAAGACTTGCTGGTGCTCCTAACCTCTGAGACATCTCTCCAGCCTGGTATATGGTTCTTCCCTGCAGATGGCATGCTTGGTTTAGAGCCCTAGACATCTGCAATATTCTTCAATGGGCTCATTGGAAGCCCCATGTGGGATCCTGTCGCGCGCCACCTCGTCCCCCAAGGAACACGCAACACCAGCTCCTTCTCTTTGCAGTTTATTCGAGCCTTTAATTATCTCCTTGTCTCTCACTCACTCACTCTCACTCTCAGACGTATGACAAAGTATGACAAACGACTCACTCTCTCACTCTTAGACGAACGACCCCGGGGAGCGGGGGAGTCCACTTGTGGCTAAATACCCAGTAAGCCACGTGGACATTGCCCATAGGTCCTGAGGCGCCGGAAGCAAGCCACCATCCTCGCCTACAGCCAATAAGGAGTTGCTTACTCCTGAGAGCACTCACCTTCAGAAAAGGTGGAAGGCGGAAACCAGCCCCACCTTTAGGGCGTGGTACAACGCAGCTCCCTACAGGATCCCTTTCACAGCTCTGTTGCCATGGAGCCTCGGGAGTCACACAGTCTGAGAGGTGGGCCCGGCACTTTCTTGCTCCAAGACTTTTCTTGCAAAACTGGCAAGTGGACTATAGGGGGATACCAAAGCATAGTCTATGGTGCCAACAGAACTCACCAAAGCCTACCAAGATCACACTTTATTTATTTTAAAATTAGTTTTAAAAATTTATATCAATATAGAATTCTGTCTCAGATAATGGGTAGAGACTTGGGGTCTCTTGACATGGAAGCAATAGAAAGAAAACCAAGTCAAGAGTGCAGGGGTGACAGGCCAGGCCTGCAGCACCCACATTCAGAAGCTGGGCTCTAGGCTGTGAAGGGAGGTCACCATCAGGTGTGACAACATGGCTCTGATCCCTAGAATCCACACTGTAGAGAACCAACTGCTGTGCTTTTTCTTCTGACATCCACATGCACACAAATCAATAGATATGCCATTTTTCAAAAGAAACTGGACACTAAGGAACTATCGCTAGTTCTCAAAGCCAGGATCCACAGTTCCCCTCAAGGCAGAGAAGTAATGCTAATCTGGGTGAGGTGTTTCATGGCTGTCAACCTAGCGCTTGGGAAACTGAGGCAGGAGCATCATAAGTTCAGGGCCAGATCATAAGGGGCTTCACGGGGCCAGGATGCTCTCTGAACAGAGGCAGCCTGTATTGGCTAGCCGGGGTGGGCTAACAGTGGTTTTCCTCTGCTCTGAAGGACTTCAGGGGCTCAAGAGCATGGGCTGAGGTAGAAGCTGCCTCACTCAGGCTTCTACAGTTGCTTCAGGAGTGCAAAAGCAGCTGGAACTGGACCAAACCAGTCATAGGTCGAGACAGCAAGGGAGAAGGCCACATCTCCTGCTGCAGTGACCTATTGAACATGTACAGGCCCAAGTGATACCAAAGGGGTGTTCTGTTGGTCTGTTTGTTTACTGCTGCTAAAAGTCAAACACCTTTCAAAAGCTACCACTCACACTAAGACGGCCTGAACTTGTGGTCATTTCCTGATGGGTTTTATGTTATGGAAATTAAACCAAAGGAAGGCATCCAACTCATAGAAACTGTCATCACAGCATCAAAGACACGCTTTGATTCTGACCCCTCTGGACAGTTGCGGTGAGAGGGCAGTCTGGAAGTGGCAGGCTGCAAAGATGAATAGGTTATAAAATGAAGACCACACACACCATCTTGGGAGAGTAGGTGATTGGAAGGCCAAAGAAATAACTCATGGCCAGTAGAAATCAGAGTTGGAGTCAAATAAGAATTCAAATCAGGGGGGCTGGAGAGAAGGCTCAGTGGTTAAGAGCACCGTCTGCTCTTCCAGAGGACCTGGGTTCGATTCGATTCCCAGCACCCACATGGCAGCTAACAACTGTCTGTAGTTCCAGTTCCAGGCAAACACCAAGGCAAATAAGTAAATAAATAAAGTTAAAAAAAAAAAAAGAATTCAAATCAGGAGTTGAGTAGATAGTGAGCTGAGTAGAACTGGGGTGTGGGGCAGGAGTCTCCTCTACAGGTCCTGAGTGACAGTCCTGACCTGAGTAGGCCAGATCGTAGCTCTCTGTACAGGCATGGCAGCCTTTTCTTTAGACAGGGTCTCATTATACAGCTCTGTCTAGCTTTGGGTCAATCTGTGCAAGCCAGGCTGGTCTCAAATTCACAGAGATCCACCTGCCACTTGCTTCTGAGATGCTGGGATTAAAGGCATGCACAACCATGCCAGTTTACAGTCTTAAACCATTCTTTCCAAGTTAATGCTTGCAATTAAGGCAATTCTAACTCTCCTAGTACAATGTCTATTATTTTATTTTTCACTGGGGAACAAAATAGGACTTGTTAGGCCAGGACCCTATCTCAACTATATTCCCTAGCCTCAGTTTTTATTATTTATTGATATTGAGACAAGATTTTAGTATGTAGCCTGGGTTGGTTTTGAACTCACAGAGATCCACATGCCTCGGCCTCTACCTCCTGGGTGCTGGGATTAAAGGCTTATGTCGTTACACCCAATCGTTATTTATTTATTTATTCATTTATCCCTCATTTTAGAGTCTTGCTATGTATAGTTTAGGCTGGCCTCAAACTCACAATCTTCCTGACATAGAGTCCCAAGTGCTGAGATTACATTTGGATGCCACTATTCTCAATTCCAAGTTTTTAAATGTCAATTTAAAAATAATTATAATTTTATTTTTGTTCATTTATTTATTTTTACACAGGGTTTCTCTGTGTAGTGCTGGCTGTACTGGAACTTACTCCGTAGGCAAACTGGCCTTAAACTCAGAGATCCACCTGCCTCTGCCTCCAGAATGTTAGATTAAAGGCATGCACCATCCCGCCAGTCTAATTTTTATTTTTAATTTAACAGTGTCATAATAAAGTTCAATGCATGAGAACTGCCAGTCCAAGTTTTGAAATACAAATATGTGCTACTACTTGCTACCTATTGAATGTATTGCAGCCAGTGGAAATACAAGTATGTGCTATTATTTGCTACCTATTGAGTGTATTGCAGCCAGTGGTGGACATTGCATTCAGGAGGCAGAGGGATCCGCTCACTGCATGTCTGGGACTACCTTGGATTGCACAGCTGGTGCTGGGCTAGTCAGGGCTACACAGGAGACACTGTCTCAAAAACAAAACAATTAGCATATAGTTAGTAACAGTCAGCAAACAGCGTGCTTCAGGCATAGATGTAGACAGGTTAGGGAGCACCAATGAGACTCTAGAGCAGTGAGTGCTCCTCAACCTTCCTAACGCTGTGATCTGTCCTTTACTACAGTCCTCATGCTGTGGGGACCCCCCAACGAAAAATTCATTGCAAAAAATTGTTTTAAACAATTAATCTGCTTTAGCTTGGCCATGGTGACCCATGCCTTTAATCCCAGAACTCAGGAGGCAGAGGCAGGTGGATCTCTGTGAGTTTGAGGTCAGCCTGGTTTACAAATCGAATTCCAGGACAGTTAAGCGGTTACACAGATAGACCCTGTCTCAAAACAACAACAACCCCTCCCCACAAAACCAACCAACCCCCCACAAAAATCAACTAGATACTGTTAGTACTCAGTGCTTAGGATATTAATAAAAAGGCTTTCCTATTTGGCAAAACTAAATTTAAAAATTTACTTTATTTTGATTTATGTAGACGTGTGTGGGCATGTATATGAGAATGTGGGTACCTGCAGAGGCCAGCAGAGGTGTTGGATCACTTGAAGAGTCACAGGAGCAGTCAGGTGTGGTTATTGAGATTTGAACTCTAGTCTTCTGCAGAAGCAGCAAATGCTTTTTTTTTTTAATCCTGGGCTATCTCTCCATCCCCAAATCCAACACTGGATGGAGGTAGGGGTGTGTGTGTGTGTGTGTGTGTGTGTGTGTGTGTGTGTGTGTGTGGTGTGTGGTATGTGGTATGTGTGGATGTGCTTGTATGGGTATGTGTGAGAGATGTGTGAATGTGTGTGTGATATGTATAGATGTGTGTGATATATATAGATGTATGTTGTGTGATATGTATGTGTTTGTATGTGAGGTATGTGTGTGATATGTATGTGAGCATGTGATATGTATGCATGTGGGTATATGCAGAGGTCAGAGGTTGTTGTTAGATGCCTTCCTATATTTCTACTTCATTAAAAAATTATATATTTAGGAGGCTGGAGAGATGGCTCAGCGGTTAAGAGCACCGTCTGCTCTTCCAGAGGACCCGGGTTCGATTCCCAGCACCTACATGGCAGCTCACAACTGTCTGTAGTTCCAGTTCCAGGCAAACACCAAGGCAAATAAATAAATAATAAATAAATAAAGTTAAAAATTTTTTTTAAAAATTATATATTTAAACAGATTATTTATTTATTTGATTGTTTGTTTGTTTAGCCTGCATGTATACAGGTGCACCACATGTGCGCCTGGTATCTGAGCACAAGATCAGAAGAGGGCAGCAGACCCCTGGAACTGGAGTGACAGATGGCTGTGAGCTACCACGTGGGTGCTGGAAACCAAACCCGGATTCTCTACAAGAATATCACATTTTCCTGAGCTCTGAGGCTCAGGGGTTAGGAGCACTGGCTGCTCTTCCAGAGGACCTAGACTCAATTCCCAGACCCACATGGCAGCTCACAACTATCTCTAACTCCAGTTCTAGGGGACGTGACACCCTCACACATAAAGTAAAGTTAAATTATTATGAAACAACATTACATATGCTGGGTGGTGGTGATGCATGGCTGTAATCCAGCACCCAGGAGGTAGAGTTCAAGGCCAGCCTGGTCTACAGAGCTAGTTCTAGGAAAGCCAGGGCTACACAGTGAAACCCTGTCTCGAAACAAAGAAACAAACAAAATCTTAAATATACTTACACACTTTCTTCCTTTATTCTGCTCCCTCTTACCTTTCCTACGTCTGACCATCCTCCCCAAGTTCATGGCCTCTTCTCCTTTAACCATCGTTACACCTACATCTAAATGAGTTAACACACAAATATAACCCACTGAGTCTGTTTCCAGAGCTGACCACTGAGTATTGGATAATCAACCAGGGGGCCCATCCCAGGGGAACACTAATTTTCACTGTCTTAGCAGATGTGAATTGCTTGTAGCGCTTCATCTAGGGTTGGGGGCCCATGAGATTTCCCCCAGCTACTACAGATGTCAACTGTTATTGGAATTGTGTAGAGCACCACGTTGTTTAGGCAGCCACGTTGTTGAGGTTTCATGGATGTAGCTTCCCTGACATAGGTAGAAGGCACAATGTCACAGCAGACTTCCTGGTCCTCTGGCTCTTACAATCTTCTCAACCCCTTTTCTGGGATGTTCCCAGAGCCTGGGATGCAGGACCTGTGCTGATGTAAATGACAATCAGTGCTGCCTATGTTTGCATGGAGGTGAGGCATTCCCATAGGAAAAAGATTGCTTTCCCCAGCAACAGCTAGCTCCCAAGAGGCCCTGTTGGTGCAGCCTGTGAGCCCTTCCTAGACCCAAGGAGGAATGAGACTGGTTTGATCTTGTGCTGCCCTGAGTTCATGTGTACTGCAGCCATGCTTTATCCAGAAGAATTTTACAACACCTCTCCCATATCTTCAACTCTCAAATCCTGACACCCCCCCCACACACACATATACACACACTTCTTCCATACTTCCTGAGCCTTGGTGCAGGCAGAGTGATAGAGAGGTCCCCCTTAGGGCTGACTTTAAGTTCCTCTTTTTAAATAGGTTGTGAGCCTATCCATAGAACATTCTAGAAGGAGGGCTGCATTGTGTAGGCCTGGTTACTCCAGAGGCTGTTGGCAACAGCTTTCTCCTCTGCCTCCCAAGCTCTGTGGGCAGGACCAGACACAGCCAGGAAACACTGTTTCCACCACAGGCTCCTCAACACTTCCTCCCACCTTGCAATTGAGTCCCCAGGGCGTTCCCCTGGGCCAGCCTTCACTCAGACCGGGCTCCTCTCACCACAGGCCTCTCCACAAACCCACTCAGATATGCACTAATGCCATTATCTTCCTGAAATTAAAATCAAGCCTCAACCTATAATGTTTCACGGAGGGGGAATTGGGGTTATATATTCCTGCGTTGAGCCGTATTCTATTTCAGTCATAGCATTTAATTATGATTGGTATGTTAGTGCCCACCGGAGCATAACAAATTGTCATTATGTTATTCTGCTGAGTCTAATTTAATTGGCAAGTTGTCACAAAAGCAATTATCCATCATTTATTTTGTTGCCATAACCACATCTCGAAGAGCACCTGCTGTCTGTGAGGAGAAACGCGCCACAGTCTCTCAGCCCTGGATCCAGGCCACTTATCTGACACAAAGACATTACTTCCCCTCTGATTTAAAAATATGTTCTTCATTTCCTGCTGTGGTCTCATGAATCCTCTTGGGGGAGAGGGGGGCCTGGAAGTGCCAAAGGAAATTCATGGGCTGTGAAGTCGCCTGGGGCCTCACAGGGAGGCCGGAGGCCTGTGGGGCTCCAGGGTGCGGGTGGGAGGCAGGCAGGGGAAGGAAGCTCTTCTGAGGCTCATGAAGGGCCCAGGCTCTGGCTGGGTCATGCTCTACTCTGTTTTGGCAGCCGCTTCAGGAGTAGTTGCTCTGTCTTCCTTTGGCATGCTCTGTACTCACTCCCTGGGGAACAGGAATATTCAGGCATTTCCTATAGGGAAAACTTGAGGCCCTTAGAACCAAAGGTATCATGTCACAAGGGAGGTCTGGGGTTAGGACCAAAAATGGGTAAAAACCTCTGAATTCAAGACACTTTCCCTGTTCTTAGGGTTAGACACAGGTCAGCAAAACCTAGTGAGAGACAGACCTGCCCGAGTCCCCGACGGTTCAGGGATGTTCTTCTGTATACAATGCTCAGTTTCGTCAGCTCTGCTTTGTGTGGTCAATCAATCTGAGAAGGTAAGAAAGGAAGAAAAAAGGCCAGGAGACGGCATTAGAGTTCACACATGATAGACCCTGGCACAGAGATGGCCAATCTCCTGAAGCCTTTGCTTCCAGACCCTTCCAGACCCTTCCAGACCCCGCTGTTCCTACTCTCACTGACCCACCTCTCTGTTCTTTAGCACTGTCCCCCAACACCCAAGCACACTGAGGCTCCTGAGAGACAAGGAGGGGTTGCTGTCACCTGGATGTTTCCGTCCCTCCCCCCTACTCCCCCAAAGCTGGGAAGACAGTCCTCAGGGAGGGTGAAGCCTTAGTTTGGTTTCATCTCTGTGGATTAGAAACAGGTGAAAAAAAAATCAGCTATCTTATTCTTGCTTCTGGAATGTTCTTATTAGCCCAGTCAGCAAGGGACTCATTAAAAGCAAAAACCCAAAACAAACAAGAAGCCCAAACTCCAACCAAAAAAGAAAGACATAAACAAAAAGAGACGACAGCTGCAAAGAAAGGGGGGGAAGTCAGTTCTTTAAATAAACCTGCTCCCTCTGGGTCAGTCACAGCAATTCCCAGGCTATTTAGGAACACTGGAAAATTACTACCTTCCACAACACAGGCGGACCATCTCTTGCAACTCTTAAGAAAAAACCTCCTTTACTATAGCCACTGATAAAATTAACTAGGGGTGTGTCAGGTTCCTTCCTAGCCATCAATGTTATCTCTAAGGAATCTTCCTTGCCTCCAAGAAGTTAATCCTGCTCCACCAGCAGGGTGCCCAGGACCTCTACTCCTTGAGGGAGCCACCAAGGGGGTTAGAATTTTAGAGTGTATATGTGCATGAGGGCCTCCTTGGGTCCCGTCCAGTCAGGGCAGGAGACTTGCTTCAATTCACAAGTGAGTATATTACTTACTATGCAGAGTAAGTTCTGAATGAAGAACCATAAAAGAGCATGCATGCATCATCCTTGACCCAGAAATCCCACTTGCATAGGCAGATTGCTTCAAGTGCAGAGGAGGCTCCTCCTCTGGCTTTATTTATATATCTAGAGCAAACACTGTAAAATCAAAGCAACTTGGAGTGCCCGGCTGCAAGCACAGGGCTGATGCTGGACTTTTTGTTTTTTGGTTGTTGACAGGCTGTTGAGACTGTTAAATACAAATGAACTGAGCACTTCAGTAACTAGAACCAGGTTGTATGTGGCCGTAAATACATCTGAGACCTACAGACGCTGAAGTCCGTCTGATGTTACCATGAGACTGCTCTTGTGAATAAATTACCTTCAAGGTTGGGGAGGCATCTCAGTGGTAGAGCACCTGCCTAACTAACATGCCTGTACAATATCTTGGATTCCTATCCCCAAGCACCACAAAAACAGAAGACTTCCAACTATTAATACATGTCTTAACAATTTTGGAGGTTAGATATGTGGAAGGATTCTCAATGGACTAAGATCAAGAGGTTGATGGGTCCAGGTTTCTTCTGAATGTTCAAACAGATAATCAGTTTCCTTCCCTTCCCCAATTTCTAGACTTCCTTGGCATATGGCCTCCTTCCTCCATCTCCAAATCCAGTAATGGCTAGAGTTTTCTCACACACAGCACTGGGCCTTCTTCCATGGTCACATTTCCTTTTGACTCTGTTCATCTTTTCAGGATCCACGCGGTGGTAACCCTGGGCTCAGATAATCCAATCTGTCTGTTTGTAGGTCAGTGGATAGGCAGATTTAATTCCATTTGCAAGCCAATTGCCCTTTGCCTGGTGCTACCTGGAACTCACAAGGCGACTGGAGAGGGCTGGAGATATACTATCCTTCCAACCGTACTCCGGCCCAGATGCTCACAGTTCAGTGAGAAAGACACGGAACTTTGTCTTTACAGTGTGTAACAGAGGGCCACAGCCAGCAGGCGGCACCAGGAAGTTTTCTTTTAAATTAAATGCCATGGGTGTCAGGTCCCCTGGAACTGGAATTGTAGACAGTTGTGAGCTGCCATGTGGGTGCTTGGAATTGAACTCAGGTCCTCTGAAAGAGCAGGCAATGTTCATAAACCACTGAGCCATCTCTCCAGCCCCAACCAGGAAGTCTTCTAATAGAAGCCAGGTGCTGTTCAGCTTGGCTTTGCTCCTTCTCCCAACACAAAGCCTCTGCTCTGGTCATTTTACCCGCTGCCCCAGGCCTCCTACGATCTTCCCCAGTTCCCCGCTGTCTCTAAGTCGCTTTTTCTCTTTTTTTCTTAGTTTCTATCCCCATCACCTCTACCCTGCAAGATCCAGGTTGTTGCATCCTCTGTGACTATTCCCTGGACTTCCAGAACTGGATTCTACTTAATTGCAATTGCTTTAATGTGCTACGGTCTTGGTCTTAATAACACATCAAGACCATAACGAGGTCATTTGTCATAGCGAGGTTTAAGTCGCTCTGAGGTCAGGCACTGTGGGTTATAATTCTGTCACCCATCTATCCATCATAGTATCACTAAAGTTTACATCAATAAAAATGTCCTTACGGGGGCTAGAGAGACAGCCTGGCAGGTAAGAGCAGGCACTGTTCTTCCCAAGAAGATACCTACAGTGCACAGCTCCCCGGAGCTCCAGCTCCAGGGGATCTAACACCCTCTTCTGGCCTTTGTGGTCACCTGCACCGGTACAGGCAAGTACACATACTTAAAAGTAAGACACATTTTTATAAAAACGTATGGCACACAATGTGTTAGGAGAGTGAAGCAGACCTCGGATTAAACGTTCTCACTTGGAGGAGGGAGGAGGTGTCACAGGTGCTAACTGAGGCCCGCATTGGTCTTCACAATCCGCTCTTCCATCACAGACACAGCGTTCTTTTCATCCGAGCTTCTTCCCTGTTCCTAAGTGACCGCCCGCCTTTCCCCAGTTGGACATCTTTGCCCATTCAGTTGGAAAGAATAATAGTCAAAAATGACATCCACTAGTCACGCTGATGTGAAAGGGGCAAGAAATGATCAAGCCTCTCTAAGACAAAGGACTAACAACACTTCGTCTGACAGACAAGGCAGTAGTGTGCCCCTAATATGTTACGTGCAAAGCAGAAGCTTTAAGGAGACAGACAGACATGGAAACACATTTTACGGATGAGTGAATACAAGTGACCAATAAGCGTGTGAAAGACGAGCAGCCAGAGAAATGGAAAACAAAACAACAATTAACACCAGTCTCACTTATCAGATAGGGAAAAAATAGAGAAGACAGATAACATACAGCGTCGAGCAGCAAGCAAGGAAGCAAGACTCTGACATACTGCTCGTTCGGATGCAGAGTGCTCACACACTAGGAAAGCAGTCTCATGATGACAGCTAGAATTAAATATGAGCACCTTTGAAAAAAACAAGTTTAATTTTTAGTTTTAAAATTATATGCTTGTATGTATTCATGTGTGACTATGTGTATATGTGTGTTGGTGCCAGTGAAGGTAGATCCTAGAGCTGGAGTTACAGGTGGGTATGAGCCACCCATCATGGATGCCAGGAACCAAACTTGGGTCCTCTGCAAGCACAGGAAATGCTCTTAGCCACTGAGCTACAACTCCAGTCTCTGCGAACACCCTTTACCCCCAACATGGAATATGTAAATGTTTTCTATAAAAATAATGACATCATATGTGTACACCCACAGCACAGTTTATTGCAAACCTATTCCCTGCATCAGAGACAGGCTGTCTGCATTGTTTATTAAAAGGGAATGTTGGCATGAGCCCCACCTTGGTTCAAGTGACCACTGAAGCCACGACCTTTGAAGGGGACCTTTGTCGGCAGCAGTTCTTGGAAGCCATCCAGCAAGGTGTGACCGAGGTGCAGTCTTTGACATTGCTGAAGCCTGTAGACATGAGGGAATCACAAGTGTCCTTAAATCCCTGCCAGAAAACTGTCACAAGGGTGCGCTAACTTAGAAAAGAAGGCTGTTGAGTGACTTACAGTATGTACACACCATAAGGTGCTATGGAGCCATTGAAGAGTGAGGTAGGGTCACTCTGACCTGGAGGAATCAATCCCCAGGACACCATGGCATGATGTCATGAAGCAAAAGCAAAAAATGGTGTGCTTTCGGGATTTGAGAGGGAGGGGCAGACCTATACAAGGAAGGGCTGTATCCAGTAAGTGATTTCAAATGGAGGCCAGAAGACAGGTTTGAGGCAGGAGAATTGCTATCTTGGACTACAGAGTATGGTTCTTTTTTTTTTTTTTCCTTTCCTTTTTCTCCCCGCAAGGCAGAGTCTCTCTGTGTAGCCTTGGCTGTTCTGAAACTCACTCTGTAGACCAGACCGGCTTCGAACTCAGAGATCCACCTGCCTTTGATTCCCAAATGCTGGGATTAAAGATGTGCGCCACCACCACCTTGCTTTAGAGTACCATCCTATTTCAACATAATACAACATAACATATAACAATAACACAACACAACACTACATAACATAACACAACACAACACAGCATAACATAACATAGCATAACATAACATAGCATAACATAACATAACATAACATAACATAACATAACATAACATAACATAACACAGTCTCAAGCCTGCAGACTCTGGTGTTCACAGGGCCAATGAGAAATGACTTAGTTCATGTCATGAGAGACATCAGTTTGCAAAGTCCTCACTGGAGCTGGTAAGAGGACTGGGTGGGAATGCTTGCTGCTGAGCCTGACAACCGGAGCGCACTCCCTACAACCCATGTGGTAGAAAGAGAAAACTAATTGTTCTCTGATTTCCACACCCATTCTAGGGCCCGCTCATATCTCTCTCTCTCTCTCTCTCTCTCTCTCTCTCTCTCACACACACACACACACACACACACACACACACACACACACACAAAGCAAAGACAAAGAAAAACAAACAAGCAAACAACCTCCCCCCCAAACACTCAACAACCAATAAATAACCCCTTGTTGAACATGGTGGCCTAAGATTTTAATCCGAGCTCTCAGATGGGGAAGCAGGAGACTCTCTTTGAATTCCAGACAGTTTGATCTACTCAGAGAGTTTCAGGCCAACCCTGGCTGCATAGTGAGACCCTGTCTCAAAACAAACAAAACCTCCTGTGTTGGTCTGAGGAGCTGGGTCAGTGTGTAGCACACTTGATATACAGACTTAAGGACCTGAGTTTGGAACCCCCGAGTCCAGGTAAAACCAGACACAGTAGCGCACGTCTGTAATCCTGCTCACACACATGCACAAAGATTACAAAATTCTTCGACTTCTTATAATGACCATGTACTACATTTGTCATTACAAATATTAATAACTTCAGGAGAAAGGAGAGGACAGAGTTTATCCTAGTCTTTGGTTAAGTAGGGAAGCGAGTGAGTCCCAGGGCAGGTTCCTGTACTTAAACCTGTTTGTCCCTCGCTTGAGCTAATTAAACAGAAGTGACAGGGCTGTCATTTCCTTGGTTAAATGGGTTCAGATCCTGGGATTAAAGACGGAGTCATTTACATATGGAGTGACCCTTCCTTTATTCCCATGGCCTCTCATAATAAATTAATTAAGAGTCATTCAGTGGCACCATGCCTTCCCAGAATGCTTTTCCTTTGGTGCACACATTGTCTGAACCCATGTTGTCAGTGAGCCCCCAGTCAGCTCCAGGATATTTTCCCAGTCTCCCTAGTGAAAAAACATCTGCCCGTTACTGGAGAAAGAGAATACCCACCATTCTGCCTGCCAGCTTTCCACTTCTCAGCCACACTGAGGAAATCCTTTCTTCTGAGCCCCAGCTACTCTGGAGGTCACAGTCCCACGGTCACCATAGCAACTCCCTTCAGGGTATGGCTGAAGGGGCTGAGTTACAAAGAGTCCCAGACTTAGCAGGGGGCCTCAGGAGAAAGCCCTTTCAAAGGGAGGAGCTTGAAAGTCTCAATTATTGGGTTCGTGCTCAGGTTCCTGCTTTATATGGGATATGTTATTTCTGGAAATTTGCTTTAGGCTGATTTTTTTTTTGTAAAATCTTATAATTTTATTTTAAACACTCAAGTGGGGCTCTCTATGTGAAGAACCCCGTTGTGAATTCTTTTGTAAAGTGAATAAAAACCCTTATGATTCACGAAGTGCAAGTGTGGATGTTCCAACGTGAAGTTGTTTAAAGGTTCAGCATCCAGGTTTGGGAGCATTATAAGGTAAAAGTATAAAAGTGTGGGTGGTCACTAGAGAGATTGTGTTCAGAGTGACATTAGAGGCAGCCTATAGATTTTGTATTAAAGTTGGGGTCTGCCAAGAATAGCCCAGGCCATGGCAGAACCTATGATTCCAGCACTTGGCAGGCTGAAAGAGGGGCATCATAAGTTCAAGGCCAGCCTGAGCTACACAGTGAGTTCCAGGCCAGCCTCAGCTGTCCAGTTAATTGTAGGGGTGCATAACAAGACCCTGAACCTAGACATATGATTTCAGCTTAGGAGATCTGTTTAATAGAGAAACTGAGTAAGGGAGGGACAGAAGCCCATTTCCTATCCCAGATGGCACCCCTCGGGGGAGTTTCGGAGCACAGACACCTCAGAGTTTACCACCCTGAGTCCCGAAAAGGAGTTGGGCTTTTTCTAATCTCCGATTCACCTTTGCTCAGCTCCAGTTGCCCAAGGGAAAGTGTAATATTCCCAGAGGAAAGTAGCTTCAGCACCCAGGGGCTGTGTTCTGAAAAATCATCTCAGAAGCTGTTAGTGAATACACTGAGGTGCCAAGCATGGGGGGCTGGTGAGGGGGAGCCAGAGTCCAAAAAGATTTTAATGACATCACCACAAATGCCAAATATAGTAAATAAACAGCTCTGCCTGGGCTCTGACATTAAAGGAAAAATCCAGCCACACAGGTTAGCCATCCAGAAGGATGATGGAGGAGATGGAGACAGGGCAGAGGCAAGTTGGTAGAACAGGATAGCTGAGCATGCCATTATCTCAGGCCTGGCATATGGGAGACACCTGATAAATATCTATGGGTGAGTGGCTGAACAATTGCTTGGCTTCCCTGACTGACACCTGTTAGTTAAGGCTGCTAAACTAAACTTGCATTTCAGAATTCATCTCTTTGTCTTAAGACATAACAATCAACCACCTTTGTAAAGAACTCACTGAATCCTGCCTAATTCAAATAAATACACTTGGATGTTTATCAGGAAAAGGTAGACTCTGCCTGGATATGCATGGATTTTCAAGAACTAATTTTATTTTGCTCAACTGGTAGACTTTGGTTGGAGAGACCGCTCATTGGTTAAGGACAGTTGCTGCTCTTACAGATTGAACCGAGATTCAGTTCCTAGCACCCATGCTCCCAGCTCAGAACCACCCATAATTCCAGTTCTAGGGCATCCAATGGCCTCTTCTGATCTTCACAGGTGCCAGGCACAAACATGGTGCATATACATCACACAGACAAAACACTAATACTCATAAAAAAGATCTTTAAAAAAACATGGTAGGCTTGTCAGGGCTGGAGAAATGGCTCAGTGGTTAAGAGCACTGACTGTTCTTCTGGAGGTCCTGAGTTCAGTTCCCAGCATCCACATGGCAGCTAACAACTGTCTGTAATTGCAAGATCTGACACCCTTACACAGTTATACATGCAGGCAAAACACTAACTCACATAAAAATAATAAAAATAAATATTAAAAAAAAAGCATGGTAGGCTTGCGATGCTTGTCAAAGATTTTGGTAGGCTGAATAAGACCCTAGATTCAGTTCCCAGTTCTACTTTCTCCTCAAAGACATACATACACACACACACACACACACACACACACACACACACAGTTGGCAGGGGAAGGTCAGGGTCTCAATGTGGTCTGGCTGTCCTGAAACTATGCTAAAACAGACTGGCCTCTGCCCCTCAAGTGCTAAGATTAAAGGCATCCATTATCACGTCTGGCAGGTTTATATATTTTTAAATTACATTTATTTATCTATTTACTTATTATGTATATAGGTGTGCATATGAACTTGTAATAGATGAAACGATGTAGTGTTTGGACGCTGCTTGTGGATAACTGGTGGAGAAGGAGATGATCAGCCGTGTGTTGGTAGATATTAGAATTATTGGAAGCCTTGCAAGAAGGATGCCTGAGTTTATTATCCTCTATGCTGTTTTTCTATAAAACATTAGTCCCGCTGGGCCCGGCAGCACATGGGAGGCAGACAGATGGATATATAGCAAGTTCTTGGTTGGTCAGGGATACATAGCGAAGCACTGTTTATCACTTGCTATTCTATTAATGCAATAAAACACCATGACAAAGGCAACTTAAAAAAGGAAGGATTTATTTGGGCTTATAGCTTGGGAGTCCATCACAGCCAGGAGAGACAGCATCCGGTCACAGACAGGACAACAGATGAGGAAGCTGAGAACAAATGGGAAACTGGAAGCGGTTTGGGGCTTTAGCCTCCCTGAGTCCCCCCTCCCCGCCCCCCCCACTTCCTCCAGCTAAGCCACACCTCCTCACCAAAGGGCACCACCACATGGGGACCAGGTGTTCAAATAGCTGCGTCTCTAGGGGACCATTCTCATTTCAACCCTATACACTGTCTCAAGAAGTAAAACAATAACAAGTATAAGAAGAAAAACCCATCTCTGATTGGCCAGACAGATAAAGGCAGGGGACATTAGATGCACTAAAGACCCAGAACCTTCCAGAAAGTTCCTTGGAGACGGTCAGATCAGATCTGTCACTGAAAAAACGTCCCTCCCATTTGCTTCCTAACGCAGTCATCAATTAGTTCCTTGAGGCTTTCTTTTCTTCCTCCTTCCTTCCTTCCTCCTCCTCCATTTTTTTTTCTTTTTGAGACAGGTTTTCTCTATGTAGACCAGGCTGACTTCAAACTCAGAGATCCACCTGCCTCAGTTTCCCCCCAAGTGCTGAGATCAAATTCAAGCAACACCACACCCAGCTCCTGAAGGCTCATTTTAATCAACTTTCTGTTGTTTGTGTATTTTTGAGACACAAGTCTGGCTGCAAATTTACCATGTAGCTGAGGATGATCTTGACCTTCTGATCCTTCAGTCTCCACTTCCTGAGTTTAGGAGATTAGAGTTGTTCACCACTGGCCCTGGTTTATCCATACAGGGGACTGAACCCAGGGTTCCATGCATCCCAGGCAAACAATCTGCCAACTGAGTTACATCTCCGGTTCCCTTGCTGTTTCCTAAGGAGTACCAGCCAGAATTAAGAGTTAAGGCTCCCAGGCTCCCGAGCTTTGAGTCACAGTGAACCCTCTGGAGCTGCCTCATGCCAGGCTCCAGGGAGACTCACCGTCCTGTGGGAAGTCTGAGTATGGGTTCAGGCAAGTGTCCTTGGAGGCTTCCTGCCTTACATCTACCCAGCTAGACCCTAGCAGAAGAACCGCCTTATCTTTAAGATGCTGGTTCCGTTCTAGCTCAAGAATGGTGGTGGTGGGGGACTGCTGTCCGGAGGGCCAGCTGGGAGTCAGCTGTGCTCACCCTCACCACACAGGTTAGGACTATCCATGGACCCCACCCTCTAGGATCTCACCGTGTGGTCCTTCCCATCTGCGTTCTGTAGGCTCCTGGGCTGAAAGATGGGCATTGAGACCTTCTGGAAGACTGCCCAGAACTGCATGTGATGTGCACTCAGTGTGGTAAGTGGATCAGGCCATTCAGTGGAAGATTTTTATCTTAAATTCCTGCAGATCTTCCTGTGTAAGCAGCAGTCTATATTTAGCTACGTAGATCACAACTGCTTCTGCCCGGCTGGACAGCCTCCCCGCTTGCATTTAAAAGCTAAGGCAGCATAGGCATTTTGAAAGAGCAAAGGTGTGTTAATATGCTCAGAGTGGCTGAATTTGAACATCCACAGACTTTTTTATGGTAAAAAAAATAATCTCATGTAAAACTTTTCACTTTGATATTAAAAGCAACAGCTTATGGTGGGTGTTTTATTTTGAAGGCCAACAGTTATTTTCCATGTTAAAAATGAAACATTTTGGAGACTGGAGAAATGACTCAGTGGTTAAGAGCACTGACTGTTCTTCCAGAGGTCTCAAGTTCAATTCCCAGCACATGGAGGCTCACAACCATCTCTAGGGAGATCTAAATCCCTCTTCGGACATAAATTTGTATACTCAGTTAGAGCACTCATACATAAAACTGATTTGCCTCAGACAGGCACCCATAAGCCAGGCTGGGTCCTCAAGGCTTAGGGACAATAGCCACTGCCCACCTGAGGCTGTTCTGCTCAGGAGGGTGCTAGCCACGCATCAACCAGCATGAGTCCTCAAAGCCTGGGCTGGAGAGATGAGTGAATGCCATTATCATGAACAAATGTGTGGTGAGGAAATAGGAGAGAAAGAGAAGCAGAATGGTTCATGTGCTATGGGAAGGGACAGAATGGAATCCGTGAAGGTAGGGAGGGGTAGGTTGATGTGGGTGGCCTGCTTGCCACCTGGAGCCATGGTGACATCCAAGTCCAGGCTGCTGCCAAGGGCCATGCCTGAGTCCTTGGCCCTACAACATCCAGGGTCTGTGTTGACATTCGTGGCCCACATTGCCAGCGTATGGATTGATGTCCAGTGTCTGGGCTACTACCTGTGGTCATGTAGGTGTCTGAGGGCTGTGCCACTGCAGGCCCACCTTGCTACAAAGGCCACATGGAAGCCTGGAGTCTGTGTCTTGCCATAACCTGTTGTGGCCTTGTTGGTGTCTGAGGGCTGAGTGGCCTGTGCTGCCACCCAGAGCCATGGTGTTGTCTGGGCTGAGCTGCTGCTGAGGGCCATGTCTGGGTCCTGCTGCAGCTAGGATCTGTGCTGATGTCTGTGGTCCATGTAACCACATGAGGCCATAGGAACCATTCGTTCACAGGAACAAAATTAGATGCATATCCAGGGCCTTGGGTTGGCCCACACTAACACCTACCCATCTATATCCTGCTGGGGGGTGTGGAGAAACTGCCCCTGTGGAATGATACCTGCAGGATCTCCATACCTGGGCGAGGTCTCAGGCTGCCCAGAGGAATTCTGGTGAGGGCCCAGTGATGATGGTGTGCCAGAAACCAGAGCCTTGAACCAGACCACTGACTCATTGCAGCAAACCTTTGCAAATAAGGCTGGCGTGACACAGGGTAGACTGTGTGACACAGCCAGGCTTCCAGCATCAGTAAATGAATGAAGGGTTGCCTGAGAGGCAGTGGAGAGTGTTTGTTTGGTTTTAACTTTTAAAAATTTTCTTTTTGGGGAGGACACTGGAAGGGTGAGGGGAGGATATAGGGAATTGGGAGATGACCAGAATTGGGGTACATAATGTGAAATTCCCAGAGAATCAATAAGAAATTACGTTTATATTTTTATTTTGTTTTGTTTTTAAAAAGTGGAACATTTCATTATCAGAATCTTTTAAAAATATAGAAGATGGCTGGAGAAATAGCCCAAGGGTAAATCTTCCAAAGGATTCAGGTTCAATTTCCAGTACCCACAAGGTGGTTCATAACTGTCTGTAACTCCAGTTCTAGGGAAGCCAATGCCCTGTTCTGCCCTCCAAAGGCACCAGGCGTGGTTCACACACACAGGCAAACAAAACACCCATACACATAAAATAAAATGCTAAAAGATTTTCAGATGGAGAAGATAAAAAAGAAAAATAGTCTTTACTATCTGGTGCCAATTCTCTAAAGTCTTGTGTACACAAAGTTTTAAATTGTCACTGTTCACTACAACTATGACATTCACAGTGTACATAAATCTTAGCGTGACTGTTTTCCAGCCTTATAAAATGCCTCCCTACAGTGTTCCTCATAGGCATGGTGCCAGATGGTTCCCGAGGAAGATCCCTCTGGTTTGTTTCTCACTTTTCTCCTACAAATGGGCAGATGGGATATTCCCATTTCTCTCCACTATGAATAACACCACAGCAAACCTCTTTTTTTGTGGTTGAAGCGATTTTCTTAAGCTCTGGCTCCAGACAGTGAAAATTTTTGGATATTTTTAACGCTCTTGACTCATTTGGCCAATTTGTTGTCTTACAGGTTTTGCATGAATTCACATTCCTGAGTCTGACTATAGAACGAGAGGCTGGAGAGCAGCCTCCACAGTTAAGAGGGTCTGCTGCTCTTGCGGAGGACCTGAGTTCGGTTCCCCGCACCCATGTCTGGCAGCTGACGGCCTTCTGGCACTCTGGCTCCTAGGGAACATCTGACATCCTCTTCCGGCCTCTGTGGGGATCTTGCACACTCCCGAGTATATATACACACACACATGCACACACATATCATGCACACACACACACACACAAATAAAAAATATAATAAAATAAAGCTCTTAAAGACTTATAAATGTGAGCTAACTTTGTCTCTTGTCCTAGCCCTTCTCCAGTAAAATTTTCCTGTGTAGACATAAACTTTAAAGGTTGTGATACATGAAATAAAACCTGCCTCTCCCCATTTAAGCATTCTGGTTCTTTCTAAAAGATGCTGTCAGACCAACTCACTCTGAAGTTAGGCCGATTATGAGCACCTGCTCTGTCAATCATGGCCATTTCTACTCCCCTCCCTGCCTCCCCCCCCACACTCCCCACCACTAGAGCCAGAGCCCTTGTCAGAAACTTAGTGGTTTATATGTGAGCTGTCCCTCAAAGGCTGGTGTGTTTGGTGATGCTATTTCAGGGGGCGGTGAGCCCTCAGGACGTGGGGCCTAGCTGGTCCAAGTAGCTTACTACCAAAGGGCCTTGTGAGGGCCACAGCCACTTCTGCTGGTTCGCCTTCTGTGCTTCCTGGCCCACCAAGATGTGAGAAGTCTCCATCACATGTTCCTGCAGCCACGATCTCTGCTGTAGCTTTTCTTCATTATGATGGACTGAAATCCCCCTGAAACTGTGAACCAACCTCCCCCAGAGTCTGTCTTTGTGAGGTGGTTTATGTTAACAATGTAGAAAGTAGCTAATACCCCACCTACCCAAAGACCTTGACAGGCTTCCATGCTGCTTTGCAGCCATGTTGACAAATTCTGATCCCTTCTGAGGTATCCCAAACCCCACCGCAGCTGGATGGAGCAAGAGCTCAGTCCAATTACCTGGACAATGAATTCACAGCTCCTTTTCTCTTAGGATGAGAAATAAAGTTGCTTGCAGGTTTTTGCCAATTTAAACTCCACCTGGAAGAAGGAAAAACCTGCCCTCATCCATTCCCTGCTTATTTTGATGCTGGGATAAACAGAGATGACAATATTCACAGCATCTGATGAGCCCCCCTCTTTTGGAAAGCAACAGAGGGAAGCAGGCAGGCGTCTGGGAGCCCTCAGAGGGCACAGGAAGAAAACAGCAAGCTTCCACCAGAGCCTGTCAGCTTGGCAGTGCCCCAGGGGAGGAACTTTCTGCCCTGATTGTATTGTTTTGCTCTGCACACTGTGGGGTGGGGAGGGAGAGAGAGATGCTGTGGGCTGAGGGAGCCATCTCCAAGTTGAGTTTACCTTACATTGACAAGTCTTACAGCAAAGATTTCCTTTGCTGAAGGCTTTCTGGGAGTGGATCAAGAATACAGTGATGGCTTTGGAGATAAGAGAGGGGCACAGGAGTTCACGGGTCACAGTACAGCGAGGAGACTGGGAAATAACTGATAATGATGGCCGAGCTGACATTTCCTGAGCACTTCCTGCAGCCTAGAAACTGTCTAAAACACTTGACGCAGGATGACCTGTTTTTCATTACAAAGTTATATGGGAATGGCTACCATCACGCAAGCTTAAGAATGAGAATCAGGATTCCCAGAAAGGAGGTGGTGAGTTGGTAGATTGGAGTTGTGAGTGTGCCGGGCACAACTGGATGGACTAGAAAGTCCAGGGAAATGGCTCAGGAGAGAAAGTACTCACTGAGGAGGAAGAGAGTCAGAACTCAGATTCCAGACCTTATGGAAAAGCTGATATCTGAAGCTCATGACCGGCATCTCAGTGCGGGGAGTGAGGACAAGAGGGTCCTGGGACTTTATAGCTGGTCAGGGTGAAGAGTGAACCTGAGTGATGAGAGACTATGTCTCAGAAGAATAAGGTGGTCAGCAATTCTTCCAACCTCTGCATGCACACACACACACACACACACACACACACACACACACACACACAGAGAGAGAGAGAGAGAGAGAGAGAGAGAGAGAGAGAGAGAGAGAGAGAGAGAGAGAGGAAACAGAGCTTACAAGTACAGAACAGAACATTGAATCATTGAATGGTCTTCTGGAGTCTCAGTGTTCAGGCTCCAAATCTGGGACTCTCCCAACTATGGGCTCGGAGCTCTCCCGGCCCTCCAGACACTCCTAAACCCAAGCCTGAACCCAGGCCTTTCCCAAACATCAAGCTCTACCCCCGGCCCACAGCTGCATCGGAATCTCTCCCTGACTATCACCTAATGACCAGTGCTCCATCCATTTCATCACCTAGAGCCTTGTAAATACGCCTGTTCAGTTTCTAGCCCGCTAAGGGCAGTTGGTGAATTTTTATGCTTGTCTCATATGCTGGTCAAATGCTTGCCAGGGGAGCGGGGAGAGAGATCCCGTTAGGAAGGGAGGAGACCCCAGGGAGCAGCAATTTGGGGAACCAGGGTGATTTCCAAGCCACTCTCTGTCACTTTTTAAATCCCTTCTCGGGCATTCTTGCAGGACACATAAGCCTACAGTTTATCGTTATGCGAAACAAGGAGGGAGATTTGTATTGAGAAACACTGGCTTCTTTTCTCCTCACAAGTCTCCAAGGTCAGGTGCATCCCTGGTTTTATTTAGGAGTGTTATTAGAAACAGCCAGGACCACCCCAGTCCCAGCTGGCCTCACCGGAATGCTCATTTCTTTGAGCATATTGCTGAAGCAGTGAGCGAGAGACGGATGACAGGGAAATCTGCCATGGGTTGTCTCACAAGTGTGAAGCAGAGATATGTCTATGATGGAGAGGGGAAAAAAAACAAAACAAAACAACCTAATGTGTGAATCCAGAGATGGATAAATAAGAAGGTCCAAGCTTTACATGATCAATATCTAAAAATTATTTTCTTTTAAGGTTTTAATTGCATTTACTTGTTTACTTGTGTGTGCTTGCATGTGTGTGCAGCCATGCCAGGGTGTGCATGTGGAGGTCAGGGGGCAGCTTGTAGGAGCCTGGTCTCACCTTCCATCACTCGGGTCCCAGGGATGGAACTGAGGTGGTCAGGCTTGTTGGTAAGCATTTTACCCACCAGGCATGGCCACTAGGTTTGGAATCAAGAAGGCAGAGTCATTATCACTCTGTGTCTCCCAGATCATTGGCAATAGGCAAGGTGCAGAGTCATGGAGATATCTCTGGCCTTGGGTCATGGTTAGGATTTCCAGTGTGGACTTGATAATAGTGCAGTTATCAAGCAGTTATTACGTGCACACATACAGTGTACTGGGAAGTGTAGATACAGCAGTGAACAAAACAGTCACTCCTTTTCCTGAAGCTTGTGGCCTAGTTGAAGGAGACAGAGTAACTATCAGGTTTATAATACATCCTGGGGTGATGAATGCCATGAAAAAAAATTCATCATGTAAAGGGGAAGGGATGGACTTGGCGTTTTATGTAGGACTCAGAGAGGCCTCTCTGACAGGAGGAATGAAAACGGAGTGAAGTGAGCAAGGAGCCTAGTGGGTGCCTGGGGTCAAAACATTCCAGAAAGAAAGAAAAGTAGAACAGAACCCCTGTGGCAGAACCATGCTTGGTATGTTCCAGCCGAGAGGTATGAGGAAGGGTGATGATGTCATCAGAGAAGGCACCAAGGGCAAGATCATTGGTGACTGTTGACTGAGGAGGAACTGTGCATCCTGAACATGGAATCTTTGGAAAGTTAAGTAACATTTGCTCAAAGAGACTCCATCCACTGGCACATGAAAATACCAGCAGAAGGGGCTGGAGAGATGGCTCAGCGGTTGAGAGCACCGTCTGCTCTTTCAGAGGACCTGGGTTCGATTCCCAGCACCCACATGGCAGCTAACAACTGTCTGTGGTTCCAGTTCCAGGCAAACACCAAGGCAAATGAATAAATAATAAATAAATAAAGTTTGTTTAAAAAAAAAAAAAAAAGAAAAGAAAAGAAAATACCAGCAGAGGATTGTGGGTAGGACTTGAGAGAGCAGCCGGAATAGAGTGACGATCTGAACTATGTAGAGTAGTGGAACAATAAAAAAACTGGAGGTTCTAGAAATATCTGGAAGGTAAACCCGACTGGATTTGCTGGTGTTCTGATGGAGGGTGTGAAAGAAGGCCCTTGTTAGTTCTTATCACTTACTCGTTTATAGGGGTGTCAGGCAGAAAGGGATGCAGCTCTTGGTGGAGCACTTGCCCAGCATGCACAGAGCCTTCAGTTTGATCCCTAATACCACTTAGAGCTGGGCATGGTGGGACAAGCCTGTAATCCCAGTTCAAGACCATCTTTAGCTAGATATTGAGTTAGAGGCTAACCTGGGCTACATGAGACCTTGTCTTAAATAGGAGGAGGGGGAAGAAGAAAGGTATCTGAGAGAGAGAGAGAGAGGATGGCCACATTGTTTGGCTGGAGTATGAAGTTGTCACTAGTGAATGGGAACTACACACAGAAGAGGTGTGAGAAGAGAGCACGCAGTCAGAGGAGCCGAAGGGAAACCCAATGGTGGGTAGGAGGAGCTGGGCCACAGTTCCCTAAGTGGGGAGGGGCAGGGGTCCACCAGTGTTGCTAATGGTGGAGGGATGAGGCTTGAGAATGGACCACTGGATGAGCTGTGTGCAGGTCCCGGTGACTTTAACAAGGGCAGGTGACATGAGGTGGACATAAAAGCCAGATCCATCAGTCCTGAGAGCTGACAGAAGATGCCATGAATTGGTTATTGTCCTTTGGGGTGGGCACTGGCTGGAGGGGCATTTCATTCAGTTGCTTTTTTTCATAGGAAGATACTTGGGCACTTTTGTAGCCTGTAGATATAATTTAGCAGCGGGAGGGGGGGGAGGGGAGGGAGAGGATTGATAGCATGGGGCAGAAGCTTCTGGGCCATAACTTTCTCCTCTTTTTATTGTAGAGCTTGGAGCATTGATCAATGTGTTTAGTAATTGTTTGTGGTTGATGTTCCTGTGAATGTCTCTGGCATTTATTTCCCCTTTAGGCAAAGTTGTTTTTCTCAAATATGCCCATGGAACTAGACCAGATCCATTTAATGATGAAAGCGCCCTGGAAAAGCAAATCCCCTGACTTGGGTCCATGAGCCCTTGTTAGTTCTTATCACTCATTTGTAGGGGTGTCAGCAGAATCGATACCAGCGAGTTACTGTTATTGAAAGCTCAGTGTGCGTTTTACATGAATTATCTCTGCAAACCATTGCTGTGATGTATGTGCTATTGATTATTTCAGTTTAATGAAGAAACCCGTTTCAGAGGTTAAACCGCATGCCCAAGTCTGGGGATAGCACGCGGCGGAGCCACGGCTTCAAACTAGACTGCGTCTTTTAATCGAGATGTCTTAGAGAGCGGCTCCACACCCCTAGAGGGGCTGTTACACCCAAACTGTCAATACAGGCAGATGCTGGCACATAGTCTGCACCTTTTATTCTGCCAGGTTGAGCCAGGGAGTGTGTCCCAAGGCGGTAGGATCCGGGTACTCGGGTTGTTTGGTACCAGCTGGGCTTGTGCAGCAGGGGGCGCTCTCCCGCCACTGGAGGCCAAGCAGTGAGTCCTCGCTCTAGGCTAGAGAGACTACTGCCTGCCCCAGTTCCTGGCTGGCTGCTATTGTGTGGTAGCAAAGCTACTTCACAAAACCACAAGGTTATGCGGAGGTCCCTGCAAAACTTACGCCCTGGTGAAAGAGTCTTGAGGTAGTGTGAGATAGAAGTAGGTGGTCTCAGCTCTTGGGTTGGGTGCTGGCATTGAAATGGGCGGGGCTCAAAAAGGGGTATCGAACTCAAGGGTGTGGTGGACCTGAGGTCAGGCAGGCACCAAACATCTGCTTTTCTTTTAAAATTCCAACGTGGGCTGGTTTCTTTCTAAGACTCCAACTCCTGGGACCACTGAAAGACCTATTCCTGATTGGAAAAGCAGCCTCCTGGGCCTGCAGATAAGCGCTGTGGCTTTGGAGCAGTGATGCAGGTGTTGTACCCAGTCCCCACCCTCCTCTGCCCTTTCTCCAAGAAATCACTGGCCATTTGCTACTCCCATGTGCCAAGGAGCAATGGTCTCTAGGGAAGGCCAGAAGCAAAGGGCGGCCCTGTGATGGGTGCCTGAGGCCTGGCGCTACCACAGCTGTCAGCTTCGGGTGACTGCTCCAAGCCGGCCAGCGGCACTCCAGGCCACAGAGGGAGAGCAGAGGGAGAGCAGGAACACAGCTGCTCCTGCTGGGAGCCAGCAAGTCTGAATCTCTCAGATCTATAATACCAGGCTAGGAAGCAAAACTCTAAGACGTGGAAGGACCCGAGGGCTAATCTCCCCACTCCCACCACGTGCTTGACCTCCTGATTAAGGCTGGTTTCCCTGGGGATGACAGCAACCAGGGACTTCCAGAGGTGGCTATGGGTGTCAGGGAACAACCAGGGCCCTAAAATGGACCCAGCTACAAAGTTAGACCTTGATTTGGGATCAGTGACTTCCCTACACTGGCCCACTAATGTGTTCCCAGCTGGGAGAGTCAGCCATCGAGGAGCGTAGCAATACCTCGAGTCTGCAGGTTCTTTGAATCATTCTTTTTGTTTCTGTTGGTTTTGTTTGTCTGTTTATTTGAGACAGGACATCACTATGAAGCTCAGGCTAGTCTTGGGTAAGATCTCTCTACTTCAGGCCCCCAGGCACTGGCATTGAGGGATGTGTGGGTGCCTTCCTCTTTGGAAGCAGTAGTTCTGCAGGGTCCAGAGTCAAGCTGCTCCATCCACCCCTTGACACTCAAGCATTGCACTTCCTGTAGATGACACACAGAAAAGATCAACTGGGTAGCAAGAGTCAGTCACCTACTGAATATAAAATTGGAGCCCTGGAGGGACTTATTCTGTAGAGATGCAGCCCCAGTACACAGGAGTCCAAGATGGTGAGGAGGCAATTTCAGTGCCAATATAAGAGAGGTCCTTGGTCTCTCTGTGATGGATAAGTAAATGCATGGCTCCAGCAGCGGCCAATGTCCTGGGGAGGGACGGCTTCAATCCTGCATGGTTCAGGAGGGCTGCACTGGAATAGTGGGCATGGGAGGAACACTGTGTTCCAGTTATTTCTTGAAGGCTGAATGCGTCAGACCTAGGGAGGGTGGAAAAAAAAACCAGCGTCCTGTTTTGTTTGGAAAACATACAAGACCCACTATTCTTTCTGAATGATTCCAGGTCACTGCTCCTCACGTCACCAGGGTGCCCAGAACAGATCATTGTATGAATAAGAATGACATCTTTGGTCACCTGCTGTGCTCCAGCGATTGCATGGGACATGTTAGAAACATTTCTGATATTTTCAGCAATACTTCCTGGAAGAGCATCCTCTGACTCTAATTTATAGTGAGGCAAATGGGATGCAGAAAGCTTAGATGTCTTGGCCAAAGTCAGGTGGCTGTGTCAAGGGCTTTTAGGCCACTCCAGCTGACTCAAAGCTGAGGATTGAGATCTGCAGGCCTCTCCCATCTACAGCCTCTTCTAAAGGCTGCTTATTGCTCTACCTATAAGTAATCCTGCTGCCAAGGGGTCCAAATTATCACACAGATTGAGAATTGGCTTCCATATTATTTTATCTCTTATTTTTAAAAATGTTTTATTGTTATCTATTTTTATTACTTATAAAATGTGTGTGAGTACACACACACACACACACACACACACACACACACACGTTTGCACACTTATGGGTAGAGGCACTGGCAGAGTCCAGAATGTGTCAGTTCATCTGGAGCTAAACTTCTAAACTTACAGGGAGTAATGAACCACTTGATGTGGGTGCTAGGACCTGAATTTGGGTCCTCTGCATACGTAGCACACACACTTAATTGCTGAATCATCTAGACGGTTTCTTAAAATTTATTTTAAAATTATCTATATAGGTACAAATACATGCATGAGTGCAGATGCCCAAGGAGGAAAAGCACAAGGCTCAGCTCTGGGAGCTGGAGTTGCAGACAGTCGTGGTGGATGTTGGGGATTAAGCTTAGGTCTCCGAAAGAGTAGAACTAGCTGTTAACCATTGAGGCACCTCTCCACTTCTCCTTTTTGTCCTCCACTCCCCAAGGTAGCAGAAGAGATGCCCAAACACTATTGCTTCTAATACAGAACAATACATTGTTGCACATGCCTGAAGATCTCAGAACTGGGCGGATAGTCTGTGCAGAAAAGAGCTTTTCCTCTGGCCGGGATCACAGCCACCCAAAAGTTCCCAGAAGAAATGAAGGATTTCTTTTTCCCCTTGACTCTCAATGCCCTCCCTCTGCAGATGCTTGTAGGATTCTCCCAGCACCAGAGGAAGCAGAGTGAAGGGAGAGGCCAGCCCTGCAAACTCCTAACCCCCAGGTTCTCAGCGTGGGAGGACCAAACAGGGCCCAAGGTGGCTTGTGGTTGAGCTGTGGACTCAGCACCCGAGTCCCAGTGGTTCTGGGTCCTTTGCTTTCCTGACCCTCCAGACGAGGTGATTGGTGTCTGCTTTCTGGTCTGTCCTCACGGTGTCAAGGATCCAATGGGTGCTTGCATTAATCTATTCTGGCTTCCAGAAGAAGGTGCTAGGGCCCAGATGGATTCTAAACAACAGACAGTGGTGTCCCCATTGTGGAGACTGAGAGATTCAAGGTATCCCAAAGGCCAGCTCTCTGGTTTATACACAGCTGTCCACTTGCCATGTTCTCTCATGCCTGAAGGACGGAGTCTTGGGGATCTCATTCACAAGGGCATTAATCTATTCACAGGGATCTACCCACAGGACCTAGGCAGCTCTCAAAGGCCTTCTTCCTTTCCTAACTATAACACCATGGACTAGGATTCTAACATTTGACTGAGGGAGTATAAATACTGAGTCACTGATAAGACCCTTCAAAAGCCCTTAGGATTCAAAGTGATATGTGAATTCTCCATTATGAAAATCAAGCCATGTTCTGGAAAGAAATATCCAGAAAGAGAAAGCATGTGAGTATCAAAAAGAGAACACCAATGCCCTATTTCCTGAAGATAACTGCTGTGAATTTGGAGGTGTCTTGGTCAGAATGTCGATGTCTTGACTTAATAACTTCAGTGAAGGTGTACACAGCCTTGCAGGCCATTCACTTGCTCAGATCCCTTCAGCTCCTAAACTTTTTGGGGACATCATTTTAACTCCAGTGCAATAGAATATTCTCTAGCCTTAGCCTAACCCCTATATGCCTGACATCTCAGTGGCTTCTAGATCCCAGGTCACACTACAGGGGGATATGTTTGTGTATAAAGATTTTCTGACATTTTAGTTTATAACTCAGATTCCCAGAGTAGAATAAGGAGGCCCAGAGTAGGAACATGTCTAAAGTGTACACTCTGTCTGTCTGTATAAAGTTCTTAATACATTTTCCAACTTGTTTTCCAAATAGGTCAGATCAATTGATGTCTTATTAGGAATCTATAAGAACATTAAACATGGCACACCCAATCAATATTTTCTCTTACAAAGTCAGTGTTTAGCTGCCCAAGGCTACTCTCCTTGTTAAGCGAAGCCTTGGTGGGTCAGGTTAGGGCTATCTTTGGCCACGTCACCCTCCTACTTCCCTCCTCTGCTAATCTTCTCTGTGCCTTGACACCATCTGTCCCATTAGAACATTTGAAATATGGTGCCTGCTGATATATTTGTCTTTAAGTGCTATTTGCCTTCTCTTGGAGGAAAGCTTGCATAATTTCTGGGAAGAGCCAGGTGGCAGTGATGCTAGGCTTTTTATCTGCGCTGCAGCTGGTCAAATGAGGCCTGTTGTTGCATCACAAAACCAGCACCGGCAATACGCAAACACGCGAGTGCAGCTGTGTGCCAATAAAACTTTATTTATATTTTTTAAAAAAATAGCCACCAGATTGGATTTGGCTTGTTGGCAGTTGCTGCTCTCCAGTCTAGACTGAATTCCTTGGGTTCAGGGTTCCTGGAATGGCCTATGCAGGGTTATACTTGGCAATGATGAGGTGGGAAGGCTGGCTTTTCACTACTGAATTGACTTTAGATGAGCAGAAAGGACAGAAAGCCACCAGTCCACACTGCTGCCTCCATTTTTCCTTTCCTTTCTGCTTGGAAGACGGAGTAGAAAATGGAGGGTAATTCCCTTGCCACTTAAAGAGAAATCATGGCCACTTTCCTGTGCCTCTCACCCTCCACCGATCCCAAGGACACACCTTTCTTCAGACAAAGTGTGGAGCACAATGTCACTGCTGGGACTGAAGAAATGGCTTAGCAACTAAGAGTGTTTATTGATCTTGCAGAGGACAGAATTCAGTTCTGAGCACCCGTGCCTGTCAGTTCAGCTCCAGCCTCTCTTCTGGGGATGCAATGCTCTCTTCTGGCCTCCGAGGGCACCTGCACCCAACATGCTCAAACCCACACACACATATTTGTAGAATTAGAAATAAAAATGAATTTCAGAAACGTCATGGCAGAGGAGTACCGGCTGGCGGTGTCCATCAAGTACGTTCTATGCCACAAAGGACCATAAACTCCTACTGGTAATCAGACAGCACTGGAACTGCAGTAGTAGTGTTATACTGGGGCCACTCCTGTTGCTTGATGCTGTAGCTGGGCTGCGGAAAGTTGCCAGGGTGATGCTACCGGGAGGTGGCAGAATCTTCAGAAGATGTAGTTGAGAAGGAGGTTCTTGGGTCACAGAGGACATGTCCATAAAGGGTGCTGAAGACCTCAGTCTCTTTCTATGTCTGCCTGTGTCTCGAAGCTGTGAGGAGAGTGAGTACCCCTGCCTACACTTCCTGCTCTAACCATATTGTCATATAGCTCCCCACTGGAGGCCCAAGGCAACAGGGCCACTTTTGCACTGTAACCCCCAAACCGTGAGCTAAGTAACCTTTTGTTCAATACATTATTTCCCTAAGGCCTTTTGTTATAGTTGTGGTTACCCAGCACAGAAGCCAACAGAGAACAAAGAGCTGACGGGACAAGGGCTTGGAGTTGACCCTCCGCCCCTCACCTCCACTCCAGTTATCATTTTGGTCAGCACCCATTCTAATTTTCTCCTTTAGTGGCAGGACCCTGGACAAGACTCTGAGGTGACAATACAGTTTCCAATCTCCCTTTCAGTTAGAGTGGGAGCCTGCTGGCTATCTCTGTTTACCTACTACTTGGAATGTATACTCAGTGTCTGAAGAGCCAGCAGCCATGATGATGTCTTCCAGACAGAAGCCATGAGCTGAGGCTGGCGGAATTAAAACATAGAAATGTGGTTGCCTTACTCTCTTCTCTCTCTTAAAATGAGAAAGAAAGAAATCTCTATCTTCTTCAAGCCATATTGATCAGATTTCCTTCACAGGAAGATAAATACAATTCCCAAGTGTTACGGCCTTAGAGAAAACCGAAGCTTACAGGGCACATGAACTTTGCTAAGAGGGGTCCATCTGGTCGGGTCCAAGCATTGTTCTTTCCCCAAGTCCTCAGATGCAGCGGGAGGGAGAGACTGGCATGTGTTCCAGGGGTTGAGCAGCGGCAGAGCCCAATGACAAGGGAAGGAATGAGTCAAAAGAACACGGTTGCTACAGGAGACCAAGCTGTGCATTCAGAACAGATGAGATAATACGACAACTGGATCCGTGCGGGCTGATCAGTCCTGCATCAGGGTGGCTGAATGATGACCTGCACACAGCCTTCTTCCTCTAGTGCTCTGCTGTGTGTTTCCTAATAGTGCTATTACAGTGGGCAGGAAGGAGGCAGCTGAGGCCGGATGGAGGGATATCTGTGTTTCCAGTGAGTGAGAAGCTGGCCAAGTCCACTTGTTGCCAGAGCTATGGGCTTAGGTTTATGCCTCCTGGACACTTGGTTCTAGACCAGTTTGTTCCTTTTAGATGATCTGCCACCATGCTCTGATCTCTATGGATGGAAGAATAACTTGTGGGGCTGGAGAGATGGCTCTGTGGTTAAGAGCACTTGCTGTTCTTGCAGAGGACCCAAGTTTAGTTCCCAGCATCCACGTAGTGTCCATAACTGTCTGTAACTGCAGTCTCAGGGGCTCTGATGCCCTCTTCCGGCCTCTGTGAGCACCACACATGCATGATAATCATATATACATACATACAAACATTCATACATACAGGCAAACACTCATATACACAAAACAAATACTTCTAAAAAATAATAAAAGAAAGCTTCCTTAGCCAGGTATGGTGGTACATGTACATAATTCCAGCACTCAAGAGACTGAGGCAAGAGGTTCGTGAATTAGATTCCATCCTGGACTATGGCATGAGTCTGCCTCAAGTGCCCTCCACCCCCAGCCCTGAAATCTAGGCAGCAAAAGAGAAACATTCTTTTGAAACCCTGATTTGCAGTTCCACCAGGAGCTACATGGACAGACCCCAGTAACTCAAAAATGGCTGTCTGAGGAGCAGAAGGTCAGACGTCATGGTGTCTGAGGCCAGGTGTAGCATGAGGCTCATTCTGTTGAAGGACAAAGACTCAGAAGAAGGCCTGGCTCTGAACAGAGGCTAAAGGATACCTTTGGAAGAGGCCAGCACTTGCTTAACCTTGAAAGAAAGTGGCCAGGGGAGCCTTCCCACTGTGTCCTTGTCTTGATGAGTGCCGCAGCTCCAAGGTTCCCCTCACACAACTCTCTATCAGGGCAATCTGCAGATTTTCCTTCAGTCGGCATATCTGCTACAAAGATAATGTAGGTATTTTCAGTCAGCCCAGAGCCAGAGAGATAAGGGGGAGAGCGGGAGAGAACTTGATTGAATGACCAAGATAAATTTACTGTACCGCAGGAAATCGAAATGCAAAAATCAGGATTGGGAACAACTGAAATATTTAAAAAGACGGAGAGGAAAGGGATGGGCAAGCTCACCCTTCCTCCCCTGGGTTCGTGAATATTGTAAAAGATAATGGGGTAGAGACAGGACCAGAATAGAAACTAGCCATTAAGGGTTACAGAATGACAGGGTCCGGATTACAAATGGGGATAGAATTAAGGAAGGAGAAGGAAGAAGGTTTTTGGGGCGGGTCTTCTTGGCCTCTCGTCTCACTTGGGTTAGGCCTGAGAGCCGGCCTGTCTTGCCCTGGAAGCCTTTTCTCCTGTCTTCTCTCTGAAATCTGTAAGTAGGGTAGGGTTGCAATGTTCTTGGGTGGTAGGCCTGAGGGCCACAGGTTGGACTGGCCATTGGCTTGGCTGCTGAGAGTAAGGTACACAAAAAGATCAGGAGTTTGGGATTATGTAGGAGTTTGCTTCCCTCACATGTAACAATTTGAGCTGGGTTTCCACTTAAGACCCTCCAATCATTCTTGGGTGTTGTCTTCAGGGTTAAGGCTGAGCTGCTGTGGCTCCAACTAAATGGGAAGAGATAGATAGAACCTAGAGAAGACACATGTCTCTTGGCTTAGACATGGTACCTTTCATTTCCTTTCACATCCTTTTGGGGACCTCTCAGTTGTACTGCACCCATTAGCTGCAGGGGCAGCAGGGAAATGTAGTTTTGCTATGCACTCAAGAAGACAGGACCTGGAGGATGAACAGTGTTGAGGACTACTACAAAGTTGGAACCAAGAGCTAGAATGGCTGGGGTGCTGGTGGGCAGCTGACAATGAGACCCTGGTGTTGATGAGCACTGTCCATGGCTCCACCGGGAGAGTCTGCCTAGTGGCAGGGAGATCAGCTGACTGCAGACCTGCATCAGGACCAGTGGGGTTTGGAAGCTGGAGAAAGATATGATCCATCACTTCACATGTCCTTACACGTGATCATCCTCTGCTTGTCTCCTCTAACCAACCGAGGCTACAGGATCAAAAAAAAAAAAAAAAAAAAAAAAAGGAGCCTCCCCACAGCACACATACACCCTGTCACCAATGACAATATCATCTTGCTCCCTCCCTATTTTCTCAAATTGAGAACAAAATCAGGGACACAAGTGGGGGGGCATGTTAGGCAATCAGTGGCTAATGGAAGGAGTAACCCTCCAGGATTGGACATTCAGACTCAGGTAGAGAGAGAAGATGCAACCCAGGCCACTGGTTGTAATCAGCAGCAAGGTAGGGGGCTCCTTCATGGAGCAATGGGAGTGGGGAGTGGAGGTTCCATCCATCAGGCCCTGACAGCTCAGACCCAGTCTTCTTGTCCTCTGGGGAGCCTGGATTACATGTATGCTAATTGCCAGTCATTGCCACAATTTCCAAAGTTTGTGGTTTAGGATCGGTCTTCACAGTGTCTTCTCCCCCCTGACCCCCCAGGGTGATCATTTCAGCAATCAATACCTTGACAGGAACTGACTGCTAGTCAGGAAAGATCTGACCATTTCAGCTCCCTTCTGTTCTTAAGGATAAAAATCTATGCAAAAATCTCAGTGACCCACAGGCCACCCGTATGGCTTACCCATCACCCCCCTCCCCATCCATCATCTGCCAGCCAGTTCTTTGTAAGCAATGAAACCATTTTCTTTCTTCAGATATAAAAAAAGGCCTCAGAGACATTGACTCAGGTCAAGAGACCTGAGCTCTCTTGGGGTCTCTCCGAAGAGCTCTGCTATGAGCGTTGTCTCCAAGACCTCTCCCTGGGGTGATCTGGAGGCAGACTTCACAGCCCTTTCTCAGGAAAATGTAAGAGAATGTGTTTGTGCTAGAGGGCTACATTGAGGTCCTGAGCATTGCGGTTCTGCTGGGTCTTCTCGGGGAGGTGCCAGGAGCTCACTCTTCGGGCTGCATAAGAGACTTCTGAGCCCACCACTGGCCTTTTCTGCCTCCACTGTGTTCTTAGACACAAAACCCACTTCCTGATTCCCAGGAGCCCACCTTGTTTCCTTCCTCTCCGGCTTGTATAGGTTCCTATCAGGACACTTTCTCGTCAAGCTTTACACTTTTAAGCGTAGACCACAACGTTCCTTTGTTATTCTTTTTAAGAGTAGACTTTTACCCTCTCCATCAGTCATGCCACACACACGCGCACACACACACACACACACACACACACACACACACACACACATACACACTATGGATTCAGGGTTCCTGTCTCTTGCTTTCTGGATACTCCCAGGTATTAATTAGGAGCCTTGCTTCTCTGGGCAATAAAATACCAGGTATTTTCCCTGTGTGGCCTGTGGATATGGGAGTAGACAGCTCAATTTCTTTTCTCCCTTGGTAAGATAGGCTGCCTGTCTGTGCATTCGAGGTGTGTGTGTGTGTGTGTGTGTGTGTGTGTGTGTGTGTGTGTTTATGTGTGTGCGCACGCACATGTAGGGCGAGGGAACATTTAACTGGCTAGGAAGGTATAAGTCTTGATGACAAGGAAGATGCCATGTGTATCCCATTAGGTGTTTCTCTTCTTGTTTTTGTGTGTATGTGCATTCATATGGGTACACATATGTACATATGTGCAGGTATGGACATGTGGAGGCCAAAGGTCAACTTTGAGTGTCAGTCTTTGGATGCTGTCCACTTTGAAAATGGATTTGAAAGACAGATTTGTCTTCCATTGGGATTTGACAATTAGGCCATACTGACTAGTCACTGAGCTCCAGGGATTGGCTTGTCCAAACGTCCCCAGTGACACCATGCCTGGCTTAGGAAATGTCATCAACCCCCCGCCAAGCTGTCCTTATCTGGACAGAGTTTCTTCCTGCTGCCCACCTGTGTGGTTCAGCAGTTGTGGTCACCAGAGGATAGACCTGACTCTGAGGTCCATGTCTGATCTCTATGTAGCAGTGCATGTCAGTTTTCGGCCCACGGGAGATTGAGTTGTATCCTTAGCCTCACCAAAGTTGTGGAATGCAGCTTCCTGCCTCTGTCACCTTCCACACAAGCTATCTCCTTTTGAATTTTATGCAAGAGTCTGGTGTATGTCTGCAGCTTTCCTTCACATTCCAGGGCAGAAGCCAGATCTTCCAAGTGGCTCGCATCCCTCCATCCTTGTATTTAGCTGTGTGCTTTCTTTCCTGACATGATCTGGCCCATTCTCTTTACCCTGGTTCATGCTTTCACAGTGCTCTCTGTGGTGGACAGAAGCCCTATGATGTTCCAATGCCAAGTGAACCAGAAACCCAGCCTGGGTAGCTCAGGAGCCTGCTCATCTTTGCTGATTGTGCCACTTGGTTTTTGAGCATGTTCCCAAGGGATTATGTGATAAAATTTAATCTCTATCCAGGGGCATTTAGGCAGGGAAACTGCCAGAGTACAGCGTTCAGAGATGAGGTCACTGGAGGAGGTTAGGATTAGATGAGGCCCTAGGGTAAAAACCAGGACTGACTATTTCTGGCTTTATGAGAAGAAGGGGAGACTGGGTAGCATGCATGTGCAGCTCGCTGTCTCTGGCCATGTGGGACCTAATGCTAATCTCAATACTGTTCTCCCATGAAGATCACCAAAAGATGCAGCCCATCGACCTCAGACTTCTGGAACCATGAATTCAAACCATTCTTCTTAATAAAGTTGCCCAGCCTCAAGTCTTTCATTATAGTAACATAAAACAGACCAATGTACCCATTATTTTCTTTGGAGCTTTCTATTTTCTATTTCTACTAAGGCAGAAACACTGTAGCAAACATCCCATTGTGATATTCAGTCATAGTCCCGAGGTTCATTTCCATAGACAGCCACAGTCATTTGCAGGATGCTTTATTGCTCCTCTAATTCAGGAATGGGGGCTGTTTCTCTACCGTTAGTATCTGGGTTGGTTCTGAGGCTTACTTTGCTCATTTAAAATGAGGCAAAGAAATGGGCTAAACAATTTTGGGGCTTATGTGTTCTTCTCTCCCCCTTATTTGTCTATTTAAATTTGAGACAGGGATTCATGTAACCCAGACTGGCCTTGAACCTTCTATATAGCTGAGGCTGGCTAGTTTTCAACTCTTGGTCTACTGGTTTTGATCTCTGACATACTGGGAGGTGGCACCATCCTGGCTCTGTACCATCTACCTTTGCTGTCTTGGAAGGCTGTCTGGAGACTACATCCATGATGCAGCGTGGCTGAAAGATGATGAGAAGAGAAAGGCCCACTGCCATCCAACACTGGTCCAACTGTGTAAGGGAGGGCCTCTTGGATCCCTAAGCCTGTCAACCCTCCTGCTGAGTGCAGCTGCGTGACCCAGCCCAAACAAAGCCAGCCTTGGAACAGGCTACCAGCCGACCGGAACGTGAAATAAAAGTTGTTTTCAGTCACAAATAGAATATGATAAATAATGAATGGATATAGTATTAAGTGTGTATGCGCTGGGTGTCTTGTTATGCAGCAATGTGGGCCTGAGGCAAGGGAACCTAAGAAATGGGGTGGGGGAGGTAACCACTCAGAGCTCCCTCACATAAACATTACTGTTCGCAGTGCGAGAGAGCCTTTCACTAGCTCAGATTCTACACATTGCTTTCCATCATTTTATTTTAAAAATTTCCAAATGTACATAAAAAATGAACATTCTATACCTACCATTTAGATTCTATAATCAATATTTGCTACTCATTTGCTATTTACCAGCTTTTTTCAGTGTGTGTGTGTGTGTGTGTGTGTGTGTGCTCCAGCGCACGTGCATATGTGTGCTTACATCATGGTGTGTGAGTTGCAGCCAGAAGGTGAAAAGGTGGGAGGCCATTCTCAGGCCCTGGTCCTTGCCTCCCACCTTGTTTGAGGCCGGGTTGCTTTGCTGCTTGCCACTTTGAGAGTTCCCAGAGTTCCTTGTGCCTCTGTCCCCATCTTCCCTGAGAGCACTAGTCTGCCTGGCTTTACATGGGTTCTGGGGATTTGAACTTACATCCTTACAACTGCATGGCAAGTGCTTTACCCACTAATCTATCTGTCCATCCCCCTTCTCATTTTTAATACATTTCAAAATTGTAAGCATCAGCCCTTCCACCCCCAAACACATCAGCATCCTAGGCATGATGTTTTCAGTAGTGGCAATATTATAATACCTAACGTGTAATTTTGTACCCTGCTTTATTCAATTATCATGATAGATGAACTCATTTGGATGTTATGAAACTCTTTGTGAAATTTATTTTTAATGGTAGATAATATACTAAGGAGATGCACTGCCATTTATTTTTCCATATTATGATTGTTGGATACTTATGATTTTTCTAGTTTCTCCTCTGTTATTATAAGCTACCCATCAAACACCCTCATTTCCAGGTAAAGGAAAAAGGCCAGAGGGCTTAGATGACTCATCTGACATGCTCTGCGATAATAGACAGTGTACAATTCTCGTTAAATAAAACCTTTTTTCCTCTTATGGGAGGGAATTAGATCACCGTGAAGAGCCTGAATCCTGGCACTAAAGACAACTAACTTCGTCCCTGGTAGCTGTATGGCCACGGCCTCTCACCCTCCTTACCCAGCTGGATGCCTGGGCTACAGCCCACACCCTCTAGTCTCCTGTCCCTCCCTGTGAACTGGGAATGGTGAGTAGCATATCTGAGTGTCAGAGGCATGCCCAGCACATACCTTCGCAAATGCTATTTTCTCCACATCCATGAAGTTTTAGAAGCAAAAGTGTTGACACACATCAGCGTGTCACACGCAGGAATAAAAATGAGCAAAGCTAGGTTTCCAAACAGTGCACAAACTAAATCAAAGATGGCTCCTGATCAGAGCTTTCTAATGACACTATGTAACCATCTTCCCAAAGAGATCTACTTGGCTCATAGTTAGCCAGCCAGTGGTTCCAGTTGTTTTCAACAGCTGTCCAGGCTA